>JAMKCH010012139.1:0-27528 GCA_023653785.1 Ophioderma brevispina | reverse complement strand
CAAAATTCCCAAGTCGTTCCCACCAGAGGAGGCAAATTCATAATTCTTCTCTGTGATTGCTCCAATTATGTTTTGAACTTTTGCCAAATTTACTTTCATTTAGGCTTAAATTGGTTGAAATTCCCTTGAAGAAGAGGGATGAAAATGCCAACTTTGGTCCATATCGTCCCGCTTTAAAATCTTAACAGCGTGGGGGGGGGTGCACTTTCTGCACAATTTGGGTATTTTTATAACTCATTATGTGTCCTGTCATCTGATCCACATTCTATTTTACTAGCTCATATCCAATCTTTGTTTTTTATTGATAATAAAAAAATAAACCTTACATAGAAACAAGCCTCAGTGGAATGCACCTTTCAAGATTCTATCACTCATTCTTAGGTAATAACGTCATGATGAGGTAAGAATCAAGAAATGCCCCTTTTAAAGTGCAACAAGAGAATTTTTATGAGGACCCAGAGATATTTGGTTAAAAATCGTTTCTTCATTTAGATTAGACACTCAATAGATTTCTTGATCCGTGTTTTTGGCTACAGAATGTCTTAAAGAGAAAAAGGTGATTTTGATTTGCTTTATTTCCATATAAAACATAAGCTTAATTTCGTATTTGCTCCATACGAAATTAGAAATTTCCCCAATTTTTTTGAACAATTTTTGATGGAAAGCTTTAACATCAGGCCAAAATAAGTACTCTCATCAGTTTTTTAGAGACATCTGTATGTGAAATCTCTTGTTGCACCTTTAAGACACTATCAGTGATCCACGCCAAAAGTGTCAAAATATAACAGGAATCAACCTATAAGTGCAGGATAAGTTTATAAAATTCCCGTAAGTCACTTTTTTCAACTGAAAATTGACCAAAAAAAGAAACACAGTATTCCACAGATTCATTCATGCCTTCATTAACGTTTTGTAGTAAGTGCCCTACAGAGAGCAATTAAATGAGACATCAATGACAAAAAGATCTATTTTTGTCCATATAGGTTGCCTCTTTTGGTCTTAATCACTTTTAGGGGAGGTTAGGGTACCTGAACTTGTTACAAATATGATTTTTGATAATATTTTTTTGATTTTCCTGATTTAATCAAATCACCGATAGTGCCTTTAAATGAAAAGAAAATCAGTAAGTGCTACAAAAGGACAGCCAACAAAATATCAGATGAAACCATTGACAGTCAAATCGTAAACCGCTCCTTAAGTCGCCATCGACTCGGTTATTTGAAAGACCTGTCTTAAACACCAGGAAACGTTTGACAGAAAACATTGGATTTAAGACATTTTAAAACTAGTAAGCTGTAAAATTGACCGTCTGGTCACTTGTGATATAACGTTTCACGTTCTGCGCAGAGGAGGTAGAGTGTTCTTCTTGTCCCCCAATGCATTTCTTCTTCCAATATCAATTTTTGCACTGTACAACGGGTCCGGTAAGTACATAATCCTGTTTCTGAAATTGAAAAAAAAGGTTGGCATAAATGAAACCAGTGTTTGAAAATTCTCAAGACTGGGAAAAATTCGAAAGGCATTTGTGGGAAAATGGATACGACCATAGCAATTGCGTGTTCACTTGTTCATTTTTGGTGAGCACTGAAACCCATAAAATGTTCCATTTTCTCGCTTAGGGTCATTCCATGCCAAAACACCAAGGTGTGGAACCCACCCTCTCATATTTTTTTGAAATTGCAGTCAAAGCACATTTTGTGATGCGATCAAGAAGAAAAATCCTTTAAAAAGGAAAAGGAAGGGCGAGTCAAGAGGCAATAGCCCATGTAAATGGTATGGGAAGGGATAAATAAGATTAAATTTGTGGGAGTTTTTTGCAAGTTGACTTATGTGACTTTTTGCACATACTTAGCCGAGCCGAGGCATACATGAACGTAAATTTTTAACACGAGTGACTCGGGCTTCAATATCCCTCTACATTTAAGCGGTTTTTAAAGTGAAAGATGTGACCAATCAATATACTATAGAACATACATAATACCTTATTCGGGAAACAATCCACGCTATACTTACCCACCACAAGGTTTGACCACTGCAGACTCACCAGCAGAACTGGGAGAAGCAATTCCGGCTATTTTGCATGCCGACGGACTAAAGTATTTTACAGGATTCGGCACACGTACCACCGTGATCATATCATTTTGTTTTAAATATATAGCCCGTCCAAAATGTAAAGTCTCGCCCCCTTTCAGGCAACATTGCACCAATACTTCATTTAATTTTTCTTAAATTTTACTTCTGTCACCCAAAGACTTAATTTTTTTCAAAATGTTTTCAAAGAAGAAGTGTGCAATTGCAATCTATCTATACACTAAAAATGAGATCAAAGGTCCGCGTCATCGAGTTAAAGCTCCACCCACAGGGGGAAATGCACCAGTACTACTAAAACTGATCGGTCTGTCCTACTATTCGTTTTTGACGCACTTGACCTAAGGAGCCTGATGTTTTGGCTCCAGGTACACACACACACCCCTGAGGTTTATTATCAGGGTTTCAGGGTGACCCAAAAAAATCAAATGTCATCTGCAGGAGGTCAATTTGCATAAAATGCCCGTAAAATGCCAAAAGAACCGCCAACCTGAGCAAATAACAAGTCCTGAGGTCAAAGGTCACACAACACAACAGACAAAGTTGCTTTCAATTTGGCAAGAAACCCAAGTAAACATGAAAGCTGGGTGACCCACATAATTACATCTATACTTGACTGCAGATCATTTTTGCAACCATAACACAACTGCCTCACTGAAAATAATTGTAATAGTATGCACTTTTCACATATTCGTTAGTTCGTAGTTTCATTCATGATAATCACACCATGCAGCAAAACAAATTAGAACCTCATTAAAGTGCTGATCCAATCAAAGTCCGACCATTCATGTTTCTCTAAACCCCCTTACTAAAAGCATTAAATCAGTCCACCGATTGGATAGTGAGATTTTGAAACGTTCTAATTTCATCAAAATGAAACAATTCATGAGGAGATTCCATAAGAAGCGCCCCAATTTTTCTTGAACCCCCGTTTTTTTTTTAACATATTTGAAATGCCGTACAATGTATTAGATGCCACCTGAAGAATATCTGAATAACGATATACGCCCGTCTTTATGTAATAATATGAGATTTAGTAATTTCTGTCGTGCACGGCATAAAGTTAAATCATGGTTTTTCTATAGGGAACAATACTAGCAGCAAGTTCCAAAACAGGTTTTGCCGGTTTTCTTTTGCAACCTTTTTGTCCATAAACTTCGAAATGTTAGTCCCTCGGTAGGTGGTCTACAACTGATAAAGTGGAAATTTAGAGAAATTCGTTATCCTAAAAAAAATCTCCTCCGGTCACTCTAAATGGGCATTACGTGATCCACAAGCCATAGTAACCATAGTCCACAGATAGTACCTTGATGGCCTTTGATTACCAAGGGTATGGCATGATGGCTAATAAGCCTGTTCCCAGAAGCCCCAGATATTACCGGAAGTTATCAAACATTGGTATCGAGAAGAAAGAAGCTTCTATTTTTCTCATGTACCATGTGAAATATTAGGGCAAAATGATATTTGGTTTGGAAGTATGAGCGAAAATATGCCCCATTTGTGACACAATATAATGTACACAGTACTCTATGGGGCTTACAAAATCCCGTTTTTAGTTCTCACAGCCAAAGGATTGAAATATTGGTGCGAAAACTTTACAGTGGGTTTGGGGTGAAGGCCGAGCTCCGATCTATCAAGATCAAAACTTCATACTATATCGGGCTATCCCCCTTTAAGCATCCGTTAATTTCAATGCACTCATAAACGATTTAAAGGACGATGTTAACCAGCAAATAACTGTAAAAAATTACAAATAAAAATATTTTTTGTTTATTCAATTTTTCAGATTTGATATTTTTCGTCAATATTTCGTTTTTACGTTAACCAATGCATGTCTGAAATTGGGAGTTCTTGGCCGCACTCCCTGTTGCCTGTTACGCCCTCTATATTCATGTTTTTTATTGTAATGTTACCCCGTCGTGTTTTTATTGCAATCCGCTCAGACGGAAAGCATGTGTGGAAGTGTGATCGCTTTGTATTTCTACTCGTTTGAACAGTAATTCATTTTGTAAATGTAGTTCATGTTTCGATCTGGGCCTATCTTATCTGAGTACATATCCATATGACGTAAAATTGCACAACATTTCCTAAACTATCAGCATGTTATTTTAGAGGATATAATCGGCACGATATTTTCTGCAACACTGTTTTAAAAGTAGTGTAAGATACACCCAAGCCCGAATAGAAGCGGGTAGCCCGTTAGGTCCCTCGCCCAAAATGAACAACAAACCCAAAAGTTGTAGTCGGTCAGATTCAATTTGTACTTTTTCATTAACTGTAGGCACCATTTAAAAAGCTTACATTTTGCTGAGAATGAAACCACATTGAAATTGACAATTACTTTCCAAAGAATATGATCAATTGAATGAGTGCCAAAACAATAGGAAACAAAGGATTTTCTCCTTTGTTTGGCTAATATCTCAAAATCCGTATTTGCGACTTCCGACTCATTTTGCTGATCACATCACATTTTATGGGGCCTACGAGGAGGTTCAAAGGAAAAAAATTCAAATTCCAATACGTTTTGAAGTTATGGGCTCTCAAACTTTGCCGACTCGGACTATAAACTTGTGATTCAGTATTAAAAACTTTATTAAGTATTTATATAATAGTAGTTGCGTTGTTATTGATGCAACACGTGGCAAGTAGATTCTTTGCAACCCCTAGTAAAAAGAGGCCCTCAAATAGTTGCCATGGTTCGAAATGGACAAAATTGGGACCAAATAGGGCGTTATTGAGCGTACACCTGATAACAGTAAGTTTAGCAGTGAAAAAATATTAGAATACCTATAACAATCAGGGATAAAGTTGTGTTTTGTATTTTTGAGGTCTTCGTGAAAAAACAGATGAAGCAAAGTTGGGCCCATTTTGATTTAAAAGTTGCAGAATTCAGAAACCTTGTACCAGAGAAAGTGCAAAAACTTTGACCAAGTACTCGGAAAATTTGAACGGGTCACATAACATGTCATTTAGGAAGGTTTGGGACAGTTTTGGATGATACGGATCACATCTAAAGGGTCTGTAGGATGAAAAACAAAATTCCCAAAATACTTGTCAAATTTTGCAATTTTATGTGAAAGGTTCTGAATTCAGCAACTTTTAAAACCAAACTGAGCTTAATTTTGCTTGATAGTAATCCAAATTTTTGCACTGAAGACATCAAAAATTACAAAACAAAACTTCTATCACAATGATTGGTTATAGTGTATGCAAATATTTTTTCAATGCTAGAACCACAAAACAAAAATTCTATCCACAATGATTGTTATGTGTATGCAAATATTTTTTCAATGCTAGAACTTCATATCAGGTGACGCGTCAAATTAAGCGCCCTCTATGTTTGGTACATTTTAGTCCATTTGGCACCATGGCAAAAAACTATTTGAGGGCCTATTTTTTTTTTTTTTTTTAAATTAATGTTTTTAATGCATTGCAACTGAATAAACACAGCAACGACTGATTATATAAATGATTAATTAAAGTTTTGAATACTGAATCACAATTTTATAGTCCGAGTTGTAAAACTTTGAGAGCCCATAACTTCGAACGAATGGAATTGACATTTTTCCTTTTGACCTCCTCTGTAGCCCCATATAAATGTACCTTTGACTGCAATGTCAACAAAATATGAGAGGGGGGTTACACCACCTTGGTGTTTGGGCAATTCTCCGGTAAAGTGTTCAAGTTTGGTCTCCAAACTGACCAAATATCACATAAGGATTCTGAAAATCATTGAAAATCGTAAACTTACTATTTCAGAACACGGAACAATGCATGGGTGATCTGAAAATATATCCCGATTTTTAGAATTGCCTAACGTTAACATTCAGTAACGTATCTGTCGTAAACGTATCTGTCGGGCGTTTTTCTTAGTTGTGTTGTTCTTGAATGAAAGTACGTGCTTCACGATTAGTCTCTATACTTATCAGCGTTTACCTTCATACTAAAGCATGGTGGGGTATTCGACTTTATGTATCACGCCATATTTCAAGAGCGCAGCAGGAGGTAGGTAACGTATATGGCGCGGTATGAACTTAACAGGAGGGATTTCTTACATTGCTAAAGGGGCTGGAAATTGTTACGTTGAACCAAGATTTTAGCAAACATGTATATCTAACATTGCCATCTTCTCGATTTATCACATATGGGAACCTAGGTATTCAGTTATTTTTCGCGAAATGTTGTATCCATTCGAATTATAGTAACGTATGTCTGCAATCTTGGCGACATGCTCTCAGAGAACTATTGCGAAACTTTATAATACAATATTATGTTTTAAACTAACACAATTAGTGCATAGGCTGATAAAAATGCAATGCAACTGGGATATACGCTCTTGTGTAACGAGCAGGGAACCATTTAAAGAAGGATTGGCTGGGACATGGCGAAAAACAAGAGTTATGCAGCTTAGCCTTATGCTTGATACTTTCTTCATCGCGTGACAACATCTAGTCCGGACATTTGAAAACATAAAACTCCTAAGTATAATTTAGAGTCATAAACATCATTCTTAAAGCAAAAAAACAAGCTTTAAACCTGATGCATGGACTGTGAGGCACTAAAACGATTTTTGAACACTTTATCGGACAATGGACCTTTGGCAGGAATGACCCCGATAGGTTAGATAGGTTCAGACCCCACTAGGATACATATCAAACAACGAATCGGACCCTCTGATGCACAAAACATTCATAAAACCCCTTTTTTCAGGTATTTGAGATTTAGTTCATTTACACACATGCTCTATGAGCAACTGATAACGTAATCTCTCGTGCAGTACCAATTTAGATCATATATTTCACAGTCTGTGACCAGGACTAACCGTGGAGATATACCGGACAGCAGTATTTGCACTGGTTGTCAATGAATTTATAGTGACAAAAAGTACTTACATTGCAAGATCTGGGCTGAGTTTGTTCATTTAGGTATTTGGCACATAAATTCATGTGAAACCAGTGCAAAATTGTATTGGAAGATTGCATTGTGGGGAAGAAACACTATATTCATCTTTGTTCTGCAAGCAAAGAGGATGGGTAGAGTCACAACCTGTGTAAATGAAGATATGATCTTATGAAGGAGGTTAAACTGGACAAACAAAAAGTTGGAGATAAGGGCAAACATTTACAGATAAAAATATACTCTTGGGTAAAAGGTGTCAAACTATATGTAGACTTTTCCCACAAAATGGTTCCAGAAAGCTTCAGTGAATTGGCTCTTTTTTTAAAGGAATTCTTTTGTCTATAACATACACATTGAATATGCATCTCAACCAGACATTTTTGTGTCGCTTAGCAATCCGTTGTGCATGTGTATGTGTGGCTGTGTGTATGTTATGAATATTAATGAGCTCATTTGCATATTTTGAAGAAAAAGCATTAATCCACAGACGTAGACTAAACCGATTTCTCAATGAACTTCTAACATGGCACAGTGATAGAACATGATGAGGTCATGTGCTACAATCTGCTACATACTTTTTGAACTGGTTATGAATATTAATGAGCTCATTTGCATATATTTTGAAGAAAATTTGTTAATCCACTCTACAGACTAAACTGATTAGTCAATGAACTTCTAACTTTGCATAGTGATAAAACATGACAAGGTCAAAGGGTTTTTAAAAATAATTTTTCCTTCAGAGCTATTATCAAGAACAGCACATTAGTAAAAAAACTATAAACAATATTTCTTCAAAAATTTAAAAGTGGTCACTTTGAATGGTTCCCAGAAGCCTGATCACCAGGATTTCTTTTTCTCAATAGAGGGGTTGCCATATTTTTTTTTTCCAGCGGTCGAAATTCTGAAGTGGGGGGTTAGAAATAAAAGACTTCGGCCAGGCACGCCCACAGTTCAATAACGTCAATTCTTCACGATCCCAAGTGCCATATCGCTGCAAAAAGAGGCACCATATGCCCCCCCCCCAATCCGCCCGATTCCACATGATGCCGATTCCGTCTAGAACCACCAAATTTTTAGAGTGTATATCAGTGTTAATTTTTTTGTGTGTGTGTGTCATATAATTTTTTGGGAGATACTCCTCTACTTTGAAGTTCAAAACACCAATGCCGATCCAAGGCACGTGGTGACTCACACCAGATTAACACATGTAATGCCTAATCACTATTTTTCACTCATACATGCATATAGCCTAATCCGGGTTGGGATTCACATATGAATGTCAGGGTTAAGGTTGCTCTTCCAAACCCAAGGGCAAGGTGGTGACAGATGACTGAAAAACAAATAGGTTTTCTTTTGGGGTGAGAGACAGCAAAATGGCTCCAAAATAAGGCGGGTTTCCGAGTGCAAATTGCAAAATTTCCAAAACATGGGTCTTTGGTTGAGATTTTTGCAAAATTTTGCAACAAATTAGGTCTTTGGGTGAGATTGTTGCAAAATTTGTCAAAAAATAAGAGTATTACTTAATTTTGAAAATTTAATTTTGCAACATTTTTCTCCCAAATAGGGGGTCTTGGGTGACAGTGGTAAAATTTTCACAAAATATGGGATCTTTGGATGAATGTTAAAACAAATGCAGTGACAATGATGCTGAAAAAGGGGGTCCTATAGGTGCAACGAGAGATTTTTAGGACCCAATATTGTGTCATAATGTATTTTCAATAGATTAGACACTCAATAGATTTTTCTTACCTTGTAATGTGCTACAGAAATGTCTAAAACGGAAAAAAGTTGATTTTGATTTGCTTATATTTTAATATAAAACATAGGCTGTGAATTTTTATTGCTCCTATACGAATTAGAAAGTTCATAATTTTTGTACCAAAGAAACATTTTGCCATCTTAATCCTTTCATGAGGATTATTTTTGCTGGAGCGCTTTACATCAGGGCAAAAAATCAGCATTTTGATTTTTAGGAACACCTGAAAATGTGATCTCTAGTTGCACCTCTAACAGCCTTTACATATATGTGTTGCTTCCAAGATGGGAGGCCCACACCCCCCCACCCCCCCCGGAGCCCAATACTACTTTTTTTTTAAAATATACATGCATAGGGCCTATAGGCAGAAAAGTGATCTTTTGTTTCGTATTACAATGTATTACCCTCCGCGACATCATCGGTGATATATTCATACAAATTAAAAATGAGTTATTTTCTTGTTTGTTTCACAGTTTGGTCTTGTTTTTTTCTTTTGTGTTGCTGGACATTTTGGTGATTTAGTTGTTTATATATATATGACACAGTTACATTTTTTTTAATTAAAAAAATCCTCCAAAATGGTTGGCAAGCAAAGGTAAAAAGCAATTCCTTGCTGAAAATTATGATTTCTTAGTGACAGTTAATACACTATAATGAGCTAGTAACTCAATTCCCTGAACAGTCAGTAGTAACCTTCCATTCACCTTCATTTGTATTTAGAAAATAAACCCCCCTGGTTGGGTATGATGATATATGATACCCAGTAAACCCAAGGTAAGTTCATGTCAATGTACAAGTACAACCCTCTGAACCGTGTCCTTGGTGGTGAGCGTATTTGTAACTAAATAGTGATAGTAATTGTACGCACCATGGTGTCTATGGTGGATGGCGCCTTAAATCCCAAGTATTGATTTCGTATTAAAATTTAAATTGTAAACAAAAACAATTCAAAATTAGCATGCTGCTATTACGTTAATGGGTTGATTTCCAATTGGACTCTAAAAACTATTATCCAAGGACTAAAAATCATGCGCACCTTTGAATCTTTGAATGTATTAAAAAGAACAATTGTTAGCGAATTTCTCTGACCATTATTGAGCTTTGAATGGGTTCACTTGAGTGCCCCAGATTCCTGTCAAAACCGGGTCCCCTCAAAAAGATAGGCTTCCCCCATTTACAGAATTTGTCAGCAAAATGTGATTGTCAACAAAATTGGTATTAATGGAAATTGATGTAGGTTGAATATTTTAAAGAATAAAATATTTTGTGCAATTATGTCGGAGATATTAATTTCCGCTTGCGATTGACATATAAGCTGAACAATTTGTAATGTACCCCCATCACCGCTCCTCAAATTTTGATCCGAACTAAAAATCTTATTGTTGCCAGCAAAACTGTACCAATTGGGACACAGTTTCAAAAATTTTATGGTCCTGGGGTATATAAGTACTTCACCCGGCAAATGTAGTGAGCAAGGAAAATTTGGAAAATTGTGTCGGCAAGTGGGACAGTCTTGTCGGGCCAACACCCCCATTGAAGAATGTTCTGGGAACGTCCCTGCTTAAAATCAAGTTGGTTCCGATAAAGAAACCACTAAATTACTTGATATAGTCATCTGAGCTAGTCTAATCTCAATGCACAGTCAGTAGCTTCATTCACCTGGTTTTGGGGTCATGATACATGAATCAGATCAATTAGGTCAGTTCATGTCAATACATGTATAGGTACAACCCACTGACACTGTGTCTGGTGAATGAGCATATTGTCTAACCATAGTGAGTGAAGCAAGAGCTATTCTTTCCCTTGAGATGGTGAGAAATGACAACCAATCATTACCTCAACTGGGAATTGAACTGGGGATCTCCCACTTAGAAAATAAAAGTTGTTTGGATCACCCAACCGATCCACAAAACCTTGCCGATCAAAAAAAATTTTGCAAGTTAGCACAAAATAAACAAAATAATTTACCAAGACGGCCCATGAGTTTCATTAACAATTTTAAAAAAACAGGGTTTTTTTACAACATAACAAGAAAAATCATAAACAAGACAAAACTACATCAAGTAAAATAAGTTCTTTGCTATGTTTGTATTTTTTAGAGTTAAAAAACATTGTGAAGTTAGTCATCTAAAAAAAAATACTCCGACATTCTAGCGTCCGTTCGCGAAATCATACGTAACTTATGTGTATACTAACTCATCCTATGTCCTTCCTAATAGACCTTTATAACCACGTACAGAGTGCTTGGATAAATTGAGTTCCATCAGGCATGCAATAGTATGCACATAAATTTACAACTGCGTTCGCGAAAGAACCCTGGAAGCAGGAGGTCCAGGTTTACCTCCTGGTTGAGATTACATTATGTTCCACTCTTGGAATTTTGAGGGAAAAGTTAAGTTATTGCTTATGTTTGGTTTCTATTGGCTGAATGATTCATGTTAATTTTTTAAAAAAATACTGATTTCACTGTGGTTTTGAATATTGTAATAAATTTCCATTTTCTTACAAGAAATGGCCCCAAACAAAATTTAACAATAAAGGAAGGGGGTATATGTATTTTTTTTTAGTCATATCTTAATACACAATGAAGATATTATTATAATTCAGGGTGATATAAGAGGATATTAGTGCTTAAAGTGTTAATCTTCATTAACCCACACTAATTTTAATATGTTGTAGTGTTAAAAAAAGTGTTATATGCGATTAACATTGTTTCTTAGAATGTAGTAGCTTTTGAAAAACAATATGACCCATTGATATTTCTGCGGCTTTTTATCTGTGGGAATTTTTAACGCACCACTTAAAGCGGCAACTGGTGATTACATTTTCACAAAATATGAAATTTATTCAATTTGCTCAAATGATAGAGTATAGGGCCATGGAAGAAGAGAGTATATTTTACACAAGAAAATAACATACCAAAAACGGTCTCTGAATTTGCAGCAACTGCAGAATGCAGAAAATGAGAGAAAATGTACGCGAGTTGTTACAACTAGAGTGAGTGTGATTCAGTGTCTGCACTGCATGCTGGGCTGGCTTACATGTACATAGCCCAATGATTTGAGGTAGTACAATATTTAGTCGAGGTGCTCTGAGAAAAATGCTGTTGCTGGCGTTGATCAAGTGTAAGTACATACACCACATGTTTTGTGTGATAAGATGCAATAGGGGGCGGTTGCAGGGGGTGTTTGTTGTTGGCGCGTTCTTCAACTAATTAGTTTTGTCAAAGACTCAAGTTTACTTAGTCCGTGGGGGTGGGCGAACTTGAGAGAGATTTGTAAAACCATGTTAACCAGTTGGCCTAATGCTGAAAGTACCTGACAGCTTATTTTTCCATGGATTTATCAGATTATAAAGGTCGTGTAACACAGATTAAAACTTGCAAATTGAAAGCAATCTTATTCACTACAGAATGTTGACAACTCAAGCGTTTAGCTTGATTAGCAATTGGAAGTGGTATCATGATTTATTGATGAATGACCGACTGGTACAAGTGAGGATGACCTTGTGTAATATGTCTTTATACCAAGTTACCAGAACAGAAAAACACCCATGAGGGTTGGTCTTGTTTCACCATCCTAATGAGTCTGATGGGAACCTCATTAACCTTGAAACAGATAGAAACTTAGTCATTGCACTAGGCAGTGCAGGAGTTCAATGGCGTGGAGGTGCTCAGAAAAGTAACTATAACTGTAATCAAACACATATGGAACAAAATTAAAAGTTACTATGTTGGTTTTACAACTGTATTTTTTTTTTGATAACAAACAAAATTAAACAATAGGCCTATATGATTTTAGAAATATTCCTGGGCAATAGGCTAGAGGTAATGCCATAAGTAAACTCACTATCATTGAAAACTCGAAACATTTTGGTACTCTGCATTTTCTGCAATTTTATTTCTGAAACTTACAGAGACCGCTCAAACAGATATGGATGTTCATAAGAGGTTAAGGACATCCAGTAAATTTAAGCGATTTGTAGGCTACTTTTAAGTTTTCCATAACTTTAATCAACAAATGTGTATATGACATAATAGCATTATACGTGTACTCAATGATATTAAAATCACAAAAGGTAAAGACTGGTCAAACAGTGTGCATGCTGTGGGAAACCCGATACAGCGGAGTTTTTGTGTTAACACCATTTCCGTTTGTAGCTGAATTAAGGTCGCCGGCGACCTTAATTATACAAATCGTTCTGTTAGGCAATAAGGAAGCTTGATTTGGTCTTAATATATCAGGTGAGGACTAAGGTATATAAAAGTTCACAACATGCAAAAATATTGATTTTTTTTTTTTTCCCTGTGGCTTTATATATTATCACGTAATTTACATACATTTACCATATACATTCACTGTAAATATAAATTTTCAAATACAATCATAAAATTCCTTCAAACGGAAACTCTCTTAACTCCGTAGACCCACACTCTAAGTCCAGATAGAGACCGAAAAAACAGGGAAAACAGTGACAAAACCCCTTTGGATTTAAAAATTTTAAATCCGTGTAAAAAGGCTTACTTAACATAAGACCTCTGAAACCCAAAAAAACAAACTTTAAATGAGTTAGAAACTTTTATAGAAAAACTTAGAGATTTATATCTGAAACCAAGGATTGCTTTGAAATCCCAAGGTCCCGTCACTGATTTCAGTCACCCCAGGACCAAAAATAAATCACGTAATCAGAGAGAGCAGGAGAAAAGGCCACACATATTTCAACGGCAGATACAATCCATCATTCAACATAAGGGCTTCAACAACCCCATTATTACATTAAAAATATCTCTTTCAGATTGACTTTGCATTATACCTTTCGATGTCATTAGTCTGATTTATTATGATTTAAGCAAGTGAATCTCTGGTATCCGTTGTTTTGACGACAATTAATAGATAAACATTTTGTTAAATAATTATCAACCAAATGACCATTTTACAATTTCCCTTTAACACATCTGTAAGTCCTAATAAAATTAATTTTGTCTTCTAAAAAGACCCTCTGATATATCGACGAATTCCTATATCTTCCTACAAATTTCCAAATCTTTTCACCTTCTATACAGTTACAAATAAATGCTCTAAAGTTTCCTCTTCTATAGTACAGAAGGTACAAAGATTACAACTTTTAATCTTCATTTGACATAGAAGTCTATTTGTGCTATAATTCTGTGTTTGTAATAAAATTTTAGAATTAAATTTTTTAAAAGTTTTTTAAATTGGGTAATTTTAAATGGAATACAAAAATAGATTTTTCCAAGTTGAAGATGGTAGAATTAACATTTTAACTGTGTTCCCATTTCTGTGTTATTTTTGGTGTTTTAAACCATGTAATTTAACCCCCTGTAAAAATTTTGCACCCGGTTTTATACTTTAACATATCCTGAAGGTGATAGGGAAAAAAGGAGTTGCCGTCATATGCACCGAGAAACGATTAAACTTCGACACATTCTTTTTTACCGATTTCATGATCCCTAAAATTCAACTATATTTGTTTCACTTCATATTAGCACTGAAAAATTTTCATAGGACAGGAAATCAACGTGTTTCTTCAAGTCATATTATAAATTTGTATTGCCTTTAACATCCAAAGGTTTATATAAAACACGGGTTTATTGCCCAATTTCAACAAGGATGTTATACCACAGGCATTGTTGGACGAAATAATCTTCGAGGTTCATGGGATATGAAGCTTAGTGTACCGTAACCATGAGTCAAACATCTTCCAAAAATCGTTTTGTAATTCTGCCAATTCAACAGGAAAATAAGAACACCCATTATTTATGCAAATATAACAACCTGGGGAAACAAATGTAAATGACATTAAATTTATGGGTCCCATATTTTCTTATTCGTCAACCCAACCAATCTTGAGGGTTCAAATATGACTTTTAAATTACCATCTTCACTCCACCATTTCATACTCTTGCGTGATTATATTTCTTGCTATTCTGTCTTGTTTCTTGTTCCCTAGAAATTTTAAAGAAAAGTTGGTTAAACACTCTTATGAATCGGAATTGGATTATTTGGTAACACAGACACAACAAGAGGTGATTAAATTTAGGAAGTTAAAAGCGGACTTCATACAACAAGATTTCGCCTAACAGTTAAATTTCTTTGAGACAAGTCATTTATTGCTTTCGAACTACATCCAATGATTTTTGATAGTTGATATCGGGCATTCATTCAAATTGACGGAGAAAAATCAATGCCTTAAAAGGGTTAAATTTCTTAATGGCCGTCCAATCCAAACGGTCATTGCTTTTTTAAGGCATTTTTTATTGCAACCATCCAAATAGGTTAGTTTTATCACAAATTTGTCTCAATCCTGACAATTTAGCAAAAAGCATCTAAAAAATTGCATTGCTGAATTCAGAGACAACGCTGAATGAACCATCCAACAATGGAGTGTCGTATCATCTGTATTGGGTTGATGTTATATGCGTATCCCATTTACCTTTATCCCCTTTAGGTTTTTATTTCACTTGTAATCAAAGATGTTAAAAAATTAACACGCCCTATCAAAAACAAATAAGGTGATAGTGGGTCATCCCAGAATTACGCCTCTCTAATCAAAAAGAAAGAGTTTAGGCTTGCCATTAACCATACTGTAGATGAGACCTGTTTATATAAAGGCAATCCACTTTATCAAATATTTTATCCAAAATATTATTTTGAAAAAATTTTGGGTGCACTATTTTTCAAAAGTGCCATGTATCTTTAGGTCAGCACAAACTGCTCAGAAAAATACAGTTTGTCCTCAGACACTCATTATGTCCATATACAAAGTGGCTCTTAATCAGTAGGGGGTGATGAAACAACAGAGCGAAGATTTCGTGGGGGAATAGGTCACATGGGTTAAGAACAAAGTGGCAAAGTAAATAGTGTTACAAATTATGTCAGTAGGGCCAGAATATGTCAAAGTGTCAGCTGGATTTCAGGCTCATTTAGTAAAGGTTAGTCTCAGCTGGAAATGTTTGTAAAAGGTCCATTTTGGATTGGTTTGTACTGGTCTAATGCACATTTTAAATAGCTGTGAAAAGGTAAGCAATTTCATTGCTGATGGCTGGCAGTACGCACTGGGTATGACTTATTTGGAGAGGTTGAAGCAACTCGCGTATACATGGTCTGCACATTGTGGCAAGCTGCCAATGTTGCGTTCATGTGTATGTCCGTGCGTTCAAAGGGTGTTAATTTTCTAATGGGTGGTTGCCGGGTGGGTGCAGTACTTTCTCGTTGTATTTAAGCCATAAGGTCACAGATCGGGTACAAGATGAAATTAAAATTTATTAAAAGCTGGTTAAGAATGAAATAAGTATGCTTTTTGGGACCCGGTGCTCTCTTTACGAAGAATTGAAATCGGGGACAACATTATTATTTGTGTGGAAGAACTTGGCCTCCGGTCTCTTCTACCACTTAAAATACTGGTATTGCCTGATGACTAGCCATGAAGGGACCATAGATTCTTGTCAATTAACAATTGGAAGTGGAAAAAAATGATGAAATTGGTGGGTCAAAATTTTGACATTTGCAACTCTCATCACTCTTGTTAATTAATGAGATAAAAAATCAGCTTGAGCAGACTCAGCTACTATGACTTAAAAGTATTTTGGGCACAGAACCTTCGAGGTTTTCCCCTGACCAAACAAATATAGAAAATAAAGAACTGTGTGTTACAAAATCACCCATTAACTAGAAATGCAGAAAATAATTCATTGAGCTTGAAGCCTTGTAAAAGGTGTGCACTTAAGAGATTTTAAAGAATCCCCGAGGTATTTGAGTGGGTTTTATGGTAAGATTTTGTATTCTTATTATGCTAGCTGAAAGACGAATCTTACGGAGTATTGAGAGTCGTATTGCATGTTTTCAAATTGTTTTTATAATTCAGTGCAAAATGTTATGTATATTTAACGGGTTTGTAACCAGTACTGGGGCATGTTATAAATTATGTTTAAACAAGCAACATAAAATGCTTGATTGTGAAAAAGTGTCTTGTCCTTGTCTTGTCCTTAACCTCTGGTGAAAGGGGAATTAACATCCAAACAAACAATAAAACTGATTCCGACAATGCTAAAATTCCAAGCCAGACCAAGCTAACATTCCAAGCAAGCTCAAACAAAAAAGGAAAACAAGCAAACCACTTGGATAAACAAGCACTTAAAAGCAAGTCACTTCACTTGAGTGGCCTCAAGTGGTTCTATTGTGTTCAAGGCTTGGTTATTTTATAGTTGCTTGCATGTTGATATTGTGCTTGCTATGTGCTGCTATGTGCTTGTTTCTGGCTTGTTTCAACTTAGTATTAGAGGGAATGGCTATTGTATCGCAGTAAATCCCCTTTCTTTCAGTGAATTATTAAAACAAGATGATTTCAAACACAAGCACTATCTGGTTAGCAGGTAAGGGTATGTTAACTGAACAAATAATCTATTATGTAGCTTAATTCTTGCCACGATACATAGTGGGTGGAAAGAACACACAACTTGTGCATTCATTTGCATCTGGTTGAACAGTTACACTGCTTCGATAATAAAACATTCCAAATATAAGGAATGAGTTTGAGTTGAGTTTTATCGGTAAACATGTCTTAAAAAAAACAGGGGTCACTTTTTAAGACATTCATATAACACTGTAACAAAAACTTAAAATAAACACTGTTTGCCCCAAGACAGCGGAAATGAGATATGGACTACCAAAAATTGCAGTGCAGTTCAATCCACTGAGGAGAGAGTTATTCCAAACTCATGATGCAAGCGATAGAAAATACAATGTACATTAAATCAGGAGTGAAAGTTCCCCACTCCTACTCAACCCTTGTTAAGCGTATATAGGATTGATGCAATTTTGTGTATTACCACACGAGGACCTAGCAGGAAAGAAAATCCGTCAGCCCCTCCGGGGAAGGTAACCGGGCCCTGGAGGGGTACATTATTGGCAATACAGGTAAGAAGCACGGCTGGGAAATTCCGAGGCCTGCTGGGTAAACCTGCCCGAGAATCATAGGTATTTTATGTGAATATCAAAGCTGGAATTGTTTTAGAATTGTTTGATTTATTCATATACTAGGATTAGATGCATATATTTCATTTGAACATGCAGGGAAAATTTCGTAGCCCACATGGGTAACCGGGCCCTAGAGGGGAACAATATTGGCAATACAGGTAAGCAGCACGGCTGGGAAGTCCCGAGGCCTGCATGGGTGTAAACCTGACCTAGACTCAATTGTATTTTATGAAATACCAAAGCTGGAATTGATTTTAGCTTGTGAAGCATCATGAAAATGTACATGTTTCTTATCTGAAAAAATTCATTTTATGATATATCTTCAAAATAACTAATATCTCAACTGAAATTCTATTCATAAAAGAAGCCTGACGGGGCTATTGTTAAAAGCAATAAGAAAAATAATCATTAAACGCCAAATCAAGTGACGGACGTTTCTGCAGTAAACTTGCCTAATCCCCCTCCCCCCCCCCCCCCCCCCCCCCCCCCCCCCCCCCCCCAGAAAGAAAGACAACGAGCAAATTGAATGTTTGTGGAAGCGCCGTAGATATATATATGGAAGTGAACAATGATGGGAAGTATGTGAAACCATGACTGAGATAGTATGCATTTCCCAAAGATGAATGTACCGTGAGAGCAAATTTTATGATGTCAAAGACATATCATGACATCACTATCCCATACTTTATTATACCCATATGAAAAGAAAGCTATAGACCATTATAAAATAGGCCTCTAATATCCGACCAAAATATTTTAGCGTTGAGCTGCAAATCCCTTCCATGCGACACGTTGTCGCTATAATGTTGTATTTTGAATAAGGCTAAAGAATTTATCATGGAAATTGCAAAGCGATAACGTGGTTTGCAAGGCCATTGCTAAACAATTGCTGCCCACTCTATTTCTAATAAACACATATATTGTCCTGTCATTGTATGTCTGCGTATATGTTTAGGATTTCTACGTCAAAAATTTATTCATTGTAAATTATTTTGAAGAGGTCACTGCACCCTTATGCTCTGCGTTTAGCAGTGTCCTAATTCATCAATCTTTGCATTTATATGCTAGTGATATACTTTATTTCACTTGCAATGTTAATTTTAATTAAACTTCCACTCACCTACCTATTACCTAATCTGCCTATTACCCTATGTACTGCTTTACTCTTACTGTTATATTGGAATTGTGAGAAAAAAATTGATGGTTGATTAATTTAATATCTGGCACCTCTATTTAATGGTACCATACCACCATCATCCAACTGAATTGTCTTCCCCTGTTTGTTTAGCTTATCAAAACCGAGCATGGCCAGCTTGAGATAGATGGCGTGATGAAAACGAACAAAATGGGGGAAAACACGCCAAATGGATGATGACCATAAACCTTGATATGAATTACAAAGGATCAAGTGCAAGAATATCTTTCACGGGAGTTAACCCTACAAAATGAACTGAAAACAAAATAATGTAAGGTTGGACTCTACATCCTAAGAAGGTAATTTTGAAAGAATAAAATGAAAACTTGACAACAGCATCAAAGACAGGGTTTGCCTTATACGTAAAATACGTGTAAAAAAAAACACAGTCACTCAATGCTATCATGCAAGTGAAAGGCATAGGGTAGAATAAACTTCCAAAAAAGTGGAAAAAAGCAAAAAATAAAAAAAATAAAAAAAATAAAAAAAATAAAAAAAATAAAAAAAATAATGCAGTTAAAAAAGTACCAAACTAAAAAGGGGTGGGAAAGGGGAGAATAAAATGATGGCTAGAAAAAACAAAAGCATCAGACGTAATTGCGATGTGAGCGATGGTGACCCGAAATCCATAACAACAATAAAAACACGTACACACATTTTTGAAATAACAACAAAAATCAAGCGGACACATTGAACGGCAAAATTAGGCCTGCTGGTTGCTACTGTCGCATTAATGTGAATCCCTTACATGTAGCAAAACGGTGCAAACCCCACAAAATCAAATCAATGCGTTCCATAACATGTGAAAACATGCTTGGTGGAACAATGTACCTCATCAGGAGATATAATAATTTTGGTCCATTTCTTAATCTCTTTAAAAAACATCAAAGTACTATAGCATTTGGTGATGTGGGTATTTGAGTATTTCATGCCTGTTCCTAGGCTTTATGTAACATGTTAGGTATGATGTTTCTACTATAGCGCTTCGAGACTAGGTGTTGTTGTTTTGTAAATTTGTAAATGCTTCGTATGCCTAGCGAGAAATGTACACAACCGTGCTAGCATGGTCAACCATGGTCAAAACATGGCTGACCATGGTTGACATGGCTAAAGAGATGATCAGCCATGGTGGCTGACATGGTAACCGTGTTACCATGGTCCCCATGGTATACCATGGTCGACAGTGCTTTAGCATGGCTGAGCATTGTCAGCCATGGTCATAACCTTGTGGGCCATGGTGACATGGTTCACTACTTCAAGTATAGCCATGGTAAACCATGTTATCACATCATTTGACCAGGTTGACCATGGTTTGACCATGGTCACTTAAGGCAATTGGACTGACCATGGTCCACTAACCCAGAAACTCAAGTCTGATCATGGTAGTCATGGCTAACCATGGTTTTGGACCATGGTCACTGCAAGTGCCCCAGGTTGACAATGCGTCACTAAATTAAGGAGGAAACTGATTATTGTCTAGCCATAATGGGTTGACATGACACATAGTGGCTTATGTCTGACCATGGTCATTGCATTAGGAAATTGAATGTATGACCATGGTGACCATGGTCACTACAAGTGTCATGGCTTGCCAAGAATTGTGAGAAAAAAATTATTAAAAATCATGCGGAGCTTTAGGTTTAAGTAGGAGACTCACCTCACTTGACAATGTTTTGACCCATGGTCACTTCAGTGCAGTGGGACTGACCAAGGTCACTAACCCAGAAACTCAAGTCTGTCATGGTAGTCCATGGCTAACCATCGGTTGACCAGGGCACTTCAAGTTAGCCCATGTCGAACCATGGTCACTAAATTTAAGGAAACTGATTATTGTCTAGCCATAATGGGTTGACATGACACATAGTGGCTGTATTGTCTGACCATGGTCACTGCATATTTAGGAAAATGACATTGTCTGACCATGGTTGACCATGGTCACTACAAGTGTCCTATGGCCCAAGAATTGTGAGGAAAAAAATATTAAAAATCATGCGGAGCTTTAGGTTAATTAGGAGATCACCTCATTTGACCATGGTTGACCATGGTCACTCAGTGCAATTGTGACTGACCATGGTCACTAACCCAGAAACTCAAGTCTGATCATGGTTGAACAAGTAGCTCCCATTGCTTGACCATGGGCACTTCAAGTAGCCATGTTGACCATGGTCACTAAATTTAAGGAAACTGATTATTGTCTAGCCATAATGGGTTGACATGACACATAGTGGCTGTATTGTCTGACCATGGTTGACCATGGTCACTTCAAGTAGCATGTGTCTGACCATGGTTGACCATGGTTGACCATGGTTGACCATGGTTGACCATGGTCACTACAAGTGTCCTATGGCCCAAGAATTGTGAGGAAAAAAAAAATATTAAAAATCATGCGGAGCTTTAGGTTAACTAGGAGATCCAAGGAGTAAATGATAATAATTACACTTGTCCGCTACTATATTCAGCTCTGAAGAAGAACTTAGAAAAGTCATGGGTTGAATGGTGGCCACAATTAACAGCGTAATGGAATTGGTTAAAATTAATGGCAGTAAGTGGTTTTGGGGTTCCCGACCAAAGTGAATCTGTACATTCTACTCCCACAGTGCCATGAGGACATATGACAGAAAACACAATAATGGGTTACCATAACATTTAGCAATTTTCTATGTGCACATATTTTTACTAAATTACTGAATTACCTAATTTACTCTGTTAATATGTTTATATACATGTATACATATAGTGAAGATAATTTGAATGGGTTCTCAAACACTTTGACAATTTTTCATAAACATTACTTTAATATTTCCGTCAATTTTGACGGAAAAAATTACCATCAAAAATGAGTTTTTAAAAATGTTCTCAGCATATTTTTAAAGGAATTCCATTATTGGTGATTACATATCATGTGTTTAATACATATTGGTCCATGATTTACATAATTTTTTGGGGCAAAACGTCATACCATTGGTTTTATGGAGGGCGACATAACAGACAGTGCTATTGTTACTGTCAATTCCGTCATGTAAGACATTAACAATAGCAATATTATTAGCCACTTGGAATAACTTCACATAAGTTTATCAGTTGCCTTGATTGTTTTCTGGTAAAGGGACAATCAATTTGGATAACTTAAAACAAGAAATATGAATATGGTATGCATAAATAAGAAATAACATAATTTTTTTATTTTGCTATTGTTACCTCCGTCAATATTTTGCAATAACAAATGCATTTTTCAAATCTCGCGGGGAACCAAAACAGCCAGTCCCGAGATCGATCAATATCTATCATTTCCTTCATGGCTGGTGGTCAGTCGTGTCACGGGCCAGTGCGCAATTGAATAAGATATGTTTACTTTTTTATAATCTGATACCTAAATCAGCTTTCCGTCAATAATATTACAAGTAACAAGTAGCACAGAATGTGTGGCAGGCTAGGGGCCACGAAACCTGAGCGTGTGTGTAGAAATTCAATGTAATTGTGCTTGTTTGTATTCCCGATAGAATATCATGCAGGATACACATAATGTATAGATTACGCGTGCACAATAATGTTGTCACAGAGGGTACATGCATGGCACCAGGGCTCGCGATAGCTTGTTTAGCATAGCAGTTTGCTACAAATTTTCTGCCATTTGCTATGCAATTTTAAGATTGTGTAACAATTTTTCCCCGTACGTTTGCACTATCAATATGATCAAAGAGCTGTTGCAAAAATTGCTACACAAATAAAAATCCCTAGCGCGAGCACTGCATGGCGCTTCCCATGTCGATCGTCGTATTACGCCAACGTTACTAATTATTTGACGGAAGTTGTTTAATCGTGACAGAATTTGGATGGAGGCCCTGCTAAAGTTATTATCTTTTGATGGCAATGGTGCTAATGTTATGATATATTGTGCATCTCATAGCATATAACCAAAATATGGCAGTTTTTACGTGCTAACTATAGAGCATTGGTAAAAGTACCACAAGGGCCGAGTGCTATGTTACCATTCATTTCGCATGTATCCGTCCTTGACATGCCACATTAGCAGTATTGTTATGTTGTGTTTTACAGAATTGGTAATATATAACATTATGATTTAACCATGGTAAAACCTTGCGCTATTTGTAGAATTACAAGCCATAGTAGACCACTCTGGCATACTACTTTGTTCTAATTTTAAAAAATGTTACACATTTCCTATATACTCTAATGGTATTCTCACCTACTATCGTATCGTGGAATAATAATGGAAAAAGTTATATTTTTTTCACCTTAAATTGAAAGTAGGGGTGCCTGTGGAAAAGTTAAACTAGTTAACATTAACACATTAATAGAAATTATTTTTCCCCCTTGTGGTAGGTTTCTGGTCCCATTATTGTGCTTTCTGTCATAGGCATAGATATTTGTACCACACCATTCTTGTTGGTCAACCATGGTCAAGACATGGCTGACCAGGGTTGACTATGGTCAGTGATGATCAGCCTTGGTGGCTTAACCATGGTCAACCGTGGTTACCATGGTTCCAGGGGTATTGCGTACCCGTGGTATACCACGGTCGACCATGCTTTAGGATGGCTGAGCATTGTCAGCCATGGTCATCACCTTGTGGGCCATGGTTGACCATGATCACTTCAGTGCAATGTTTTCACCGCGATACAGGGATTCCCTGAGATTTTCGGGATTTTTCACCACTGTGAAGCTCTGTGAGTGGTCGCAATTTTCTTGAGTTTACTTAATTGTTCATACTGTTGAAACTTTCTTTTTACAATTGATTAAATATTTTGCCCCTAGTTATCAAGCCAAGATAGGTTAGCTCAGTGGGTAAGTCATCAGTCTTGTAATACAAAGGTTCCCTGGTTCAATTCCCGGTCAAGGTAAGTTGAAGTTCTGTCACTATATAAAAATGTACCTGAATATAAAAAATAGGAAACATACTGGTGTATAAGTAAATTTGTGTTAAAATCATAGGGATTTGTTTTTTTCCCAATGTTTTTGAAAAATGGCACCACTGTCATCCATGGTTGATCATGGACAATTTGACCATGCATGGTTAAAAATGATCATATTGACCATGGTTGACCATGGGTAACCATGTGTTGAAAAAATGGCACGCCACGGTAAACCATGGTCAAAAACAACCCAAAGTGACCATGGTCAACCATGGTCAAAACTCTGCATGTTTGACCATGGTTAAAAATGGCCATATTAACCATGGTTGGCCATGTTTTTGAAAAATGGCACCATTGCCGACCATGGTCAAACATGCAGAGTTTTGACCATGGTTGACAATGGCACTTTGGAATGCTTTGACCATGGTTGGCCGGCGTGCCATTTTTCAAAAACATGGCTAACCATGGTTGACCATGGTCAAAAACCCATGGTTGAACCATGGGGAACCATGGTTTAAAACCATGCTTTTTTCGCCTAGGTAAGCACTGTTTTGTTAGTATTGTATTATAAACTGTTTTGCCATCATTGAAACCTCGTAAAAGGTTTCTTACCGGTGTATAAGTTTTTATAGCTTATTTTTTACAGACTCACAAACCACGTAGCAGTGCGGTAAAGAAAATGGCCCTTAGGTTGACCTTAATGCAACATTATAGTTTCATGCATTATCCCGTTGACGTCATGGACCCCGAATATTGGCTCCAAGGTACTTATAACACACCGGTGTAAAGAAAAAACTGGGTGCACCCATGGAAAGAGTTGTCCTGTTACCATAGCAACATGTACGGATAAAAAACCGTAACCTTGTAGACGAGGCCAAATTGGGGTACAGGGCTGAAACCGTCACGCATACAGCACTCACAATGGAGAACACATTGGAAAGATGGTGGTCGGACACTCTGACACCTGGACACAGTATATATGGCACCTGGTTCCGACCCCCCCACCACAGCAGAAACCCAAATGGACTTTTTCCTTTTTAACCAATTAGCAAATTTCCACCAAAAAATGTTAAAAACGTTTAAAAAAAAAAACATGCAATATTAGATCAATGCATTTAAAAAAAACACACATCGATGGATAGGTATCCTACCCGATTACAAATGCATGGTTATACAGGGTGAGCAAAAAAAACTTGACCCTGATTGTGTCGCCATTTGAATTTTCAAGTAAACATTATATCTAACATATGTGATATCTTTTATATTTTTATCTGAAGCTTAGTTCATTATGTGTAATTTGCTGCAAAGATCATTCACAGCGGTAGGTATTGACCGAGTTACAGTCGTTTGAATCACGCAGTCGTTTTCTGCATTGTCCACGGAATCACATTTGCTTAGTCGGGCGCCTGCATCAAAAGGGAATCCTGGATAGGTGTGAAAAACCGGGACTACTTGATTCAAAAGACTGAGCTCGGCCTATACTTAACCGATTGGAATATCTTTGCAGCAAATAAAGATAATGAATAGGCTTTCCGATAATATCACAACGTTAATATATATTATTTAAAAACTCAAAATGGCGGACACCAAATCCGGGTCATTTTTTTTTGACTCTCACCCTGTATGGACCCATTCCATTAAGATAAAATGTTTTCTGTTTTTCAAGGAAAAAGGACATTACCAACACACTTTGTAATCAAAATTTCATTTGAATCCGGCGTACCAATACAACTGAAGCGGTAATTGACTGTAAAACCATAGCCCAAAGAGTACTGTACGAATTTTGATGGAGTGAAAAGTGGTTTCGAAACTGAGGAGCGGCCAAAAATATAAAAACCGAAAAATACTGACAATGCTTAAGTTGTATTGTAAACCACAAGGCACGCACGCCAATGTTAAAGAAACTGGTACCTAATGAAGCAATTTGTTTTTAAAACCATGAAATTAAAAAGAACGAATGGGGAATATGAAAAAAAAACCAAGAAAAACGAAATGTGCACTGAATGCGACAGGGAGGAAATCAATAATTATAAAAAGACTAGCAATGCGATAAGTTCTGGAAACCTTATTATGTCCAACTGACCTAGATGGTGACAAAGCAACTGTTAACCATCGTTGAGCCACCGAAAACCACTTTGAATAGAGTTAGATGAATGAAACCAATCAAGCTTGTACGGAATAAAAACCCATTAATATAGAATGCATTCTAGTTTCTCTTACTAACATATTGATTAAATTGCCTAGTCCAATTACACCGTAAGTATTTACAATGCCGAACTCACGCCATTAAAATTATGTATAAAAAACTTACGTCACTATGCAGATTGTGCCACTAAAAACATCAACAACCTTCATATGCTAGAAAATACCTTCAACACTTATCGTTATCAGTCTGAGGAATGAATAGCTTGGATGAGGCACCACTATCATGACGCTTTTGAAGCTTTTTGAACTGGATTTTCAGCTTAGGAAATAACACACAACCGCCGACCACCTACATAACTGGTTAACAGACTACCCGGGCCGGGTCCTAAAAAAGGTTAGAATTTGGTGACGAACTACAAGCGGTTAACTTACAGGATATGCCATGAACAACAATTAAAAAAGCGTCCGTACCTGCTGAATTCCTCTTGAAAAGTAACAGAGAAAAGATCCGCTAGGTGACTGGTTGTTGACCGTGTCATTTTACTAGCAAGGTTTAATTTCTCATAGAGTCGCCGCGTAGGTCTATCCAAAGAACTCCAATTCTGTCGAAGAGGACTCCGTCCGTGAGTAGGTCCAAAACATAACTTCAATCACTATCTTCTAGTGACTAATCTTTGCGGTTGAAGCAATTATAAAGAATCGGCCATCCGTAAATCCTCAGTACGGATCATTTAAATATTAAGACGCTTATCAACAACGGTGAAAATAATAACAATAGCAAATATAGGCACCCTATTGGCGTCGTTTGCAACCTAAATCTTCCCGATAAATATCTTTAAGAATACGTTTGCAAGGAAGCAACCAAATTCCCACAACGACGAACGATACGGAAAGAATTTTGTCCCTCCCACAAGAGTGTCCTTTCTCCTCAGAGGCGGATTGAGCTATGGTATGAAGAACAATCAGAGCACAGCACAAAAGATGACTATGCAAGCATACGATTGGCGCATAAGATGCGTTGCTACGGAACATGTGGAAGAACCACTTCTCGCAGGGGGGCAAACTGGTTTTTTCTACGAGGGGCCTATGAAAAACCTTGTTACAGTTAATCCATGGTAGCAAAGATGTTACTTTTTTAAATGTAAAATGTAATAGCAAATGGAAAAGGACAGTTGAGATATAGTTTTATAATGCACTTAAAGATTTCCAAAAAGGTAGTGGGTTTAAATATGTTTGACGTGTTACGCACATAAAAGTGATAATATGCTGAATTCTAAATGCAAAATGAGAATAAATTACATTGTTTGATAGTCTAGACACATTAATGATGGCAGATTGGTGTGGTTTTACATGGGTGCTCTTAATTACCTTCTTTTCCCACATTCGACTTTGCCTTTAAATTTTGATCTGCACTTTGCCAAACTCTGTGAAAAGGTTATGTGATCTAATAAAATTCAACAGCCTTACACCAGCTGTTTTGCAAAGTCTCATTTATTACAAATAAACAGAATAAAACAAAAAATATCGTCGGCGACACAGTTTTTGATTGACACTGTTTGGATTATTTATATCATT
>JAMKCH010012138.1:0-25837 GCA_023653785.1 Ophioderma brevispina | reverse complement strand
AGTTTCTAACCGAACATGTGGTGATGTTATTGTCATCATTGGCCCCGACATTGTATTTCTGCTCATGAATATTATGTTCCTTTTTCTCTAGGAGAACCGCCCTTACGCCCAGACAATGTGAGTTGTGAAAACACAGCGCACGTTTCTGAGAAATCATGTCGAGTCATAGCGCTCATTTTGTAACAACACGAGCACACCGATTGGAGTGGCGTGTTGTTTTGTGGATTTATTTTAATTACTCAATGGAAACATTTGAAGGATTTAGCACTTCAGTGGACATTATTTGCTGCAGATTTTAGTGAGTGAGAGTGTGTTTAGCCAGGTTTTAGTTATATAGGCAAATTTCGGGAATCAGGACTCGACATGATCGGGCGAGACTTGAATTCCCGGGACTCGCTGAGACCCCTAACACTTTTGCAATGTTTTGAATTTGTAATTTCAAACAGTCAAGACTCCTACTCTATATGCCAAAATATTTTTACAGGTTTTTAGATAAAGTAAGGAATATCACAAAAACATTCTAACACAAACTTATGTCATTCATATCTTCCACAGAACCAGAGAATGCTGAAAGACTACAGAGACACATGAGCATGCCAGTGCCAGCAGTAGAGATTATGGCTTCCAGCACTGTTTTCATGTACCCAGAGCTACTACCCCAGTGCAAGCTGAACCCCAGTCGCAGGAAACTAAAATTCACCGATTCCGAGGACAAGTAGGAGGGCTGTTGTTTTGTAACCTTATTTGGCACAGTCTGTTTAACAGACTCACATTACTAATGACCACCTCATATTCAAAGGATATATGTTATATATTTTTAAAGAAACACTTTATAAAGCTTTATAAACCTGCTGAAGGTTAAAACTGATTTGCTTGCTTTTAAACAAATATATAGGAATTTGCTACAGATGGGGTTATTCCTGGTTTGCACCTTATAATCATGTCCCTTATCATTTCTAGTATCTTTTTGTAAAATTATTGATGAAAACAAGGGCATAGTTTCAGATCATATGGAACACCAGATAAATTGATGACATTATCCACGCTGACCCCATTTTTAAAGGAGAAAAAAACCCCAGAAAAGTGTGAAAACCAGGTTGCCCTGACAAAAAAATCCAAAATGGCCACCAAATTGTCAAAAATCATGTTTTGACCATAACTCGGTAAGTGTTGGTTCAATTTATTGAGCCGCCCATTCATTGATAAGGACCATATTAGAGTAAAGACAATGCTTCAAGGCATGGAGTGCAAGGATGCAATGGTGTATAGAAGAAAGCTGCTTCAAAGGAATGTCAACTGTAATTTTGAAATTACACATTGGAAATACAGGCCAAGTGACAAAACTTTCAGATCTGCCCTTGTTTGTCATCATTTGGAAAAAAGCAATCAACATTGACCTTAAAATATATCCTTTGACATCTTGAAGTCCAGTCTATTTACACATAAGGCCAAATAAACCCATATCTTCATATAAGCTCAACCCAAACTTGTTCCAAAAATCACAATGCATGTGTATGGCAGGTTGGTATGTTTTGTCACTGTTTTTTTGTGTCACCTGCCGTAAGGCAGGAAGACACATAGGGATCACTTTATCCACTGTTTGTTGTTGGTGGTGTCTGTTGTTGTCTGTTGATGTAAAAAAGGGATAATTGGAACCAAACTTGGTTTATAGGTGCAACATGGGATCCCTCATTTGTTGATGAGGTCAAAGATCACATACCATGGTCAAAGGTCATGTAAGGTCTAGTTGTAAAATAGGCCGAAAATGTAAAATTGACTGCATTTGAAAAGTTGAAGTTCAATTAGAACCAAACTTGCTTTATAAATTGGATATTGCTTGCAAACCCTCATTTGTTTATGAGGTCAAAGGTCACATTTGTCAAAGGTCATATGAGGCCAATCATTCACAAACCGAGATGGCAGGCAACACTAGCGGTCTGAGGATCGCATTGTATTTTCTTTTCTTTAAAAAGAAAAATCAACAAGGAATTCTGTTTTGAAAAAAAAAATGAAAGCTTATTCTAGGGTTACAATGATTTTCAAAATAAAATGAAAGTATAATATAACATAAAATCATGATTACACAAAGCCCTTACACTCTGTCCAGGAATTTATTTTCTCCTTTTCGCAGGGTTTTGCCATTGCTAACGCGTGTGCTGCAGTTTACGCACTCACATACGCGCCTGTTTGGATCGTTACACTCGCCCGTGATTGGTGGATTCAAAATCAGCTGTTGTTGTTCAAGTTGTTGCTATGCTGAGGCGTGATCGGCTTGCGTACGGTCGGGACTTAGAAGCGCAAATGAGAGAAAATAAATATCTGGATACAGTATAGTATGCTCTGAAATGGCTGGATTTGAAAATATTCTCAAATTCAGTTGTTCCAATGCTACTGCAAGAATATGTTTCACTTTAAAGAATGCTTCTAATTTTATTCTTTTGGCATGTTACAGTTTGATTGTGCATGGTCTAGACCAGTTCAAAAAGTTTGACAAACTTGAAGAGAAGATGAAGTTGATTCAAGAGCACATGATGCCTACCAAGACAGTGAAACAGCTATGCCTGCATGTCAAGAACATGACCTCTCAGAGGGCTGGTGATAATGTTATCAAGGTATGTAGCACATGATGCCTACCAAGACAGTGAAACAGCTGTGTTTGCATGTCAAGAACATGACCTCTCAGAGGGCTGGCGATAATGCCATCAAGGTATGTAGCACATGATGCCTACCAAGACAGTGAAACAGCTATGCTTGCATGTCAAGAACATGACCTCAGAGGGCTGGTGATAATGTTATCAAGGTATGTAGCACATGATGCCTACCAAGACAGTGAAACAGCTATGCTTGCATGTCAAGAACATGACCTCTCAGAGGGCTGGAGATAATGTAATCAAGGTATGTAGCACATGATGCCTACCAAGACAGTGAAACAAAAAAAAAAAAAAAAAAAAAGGAAGAGCTAAGGTCGACAGGGCGTGACCTGGGGTCACTGGTCGGACCATTATCTTTTTTAGGGGTGTAATTATGGTAATTTGGGGCATTCCACTTCTCAGAAGGGAAATGCATATGTTTCAGTCAACATTGGAAAGGAAATCAGGCTTCAGTTAGATGATTTATAAAACATAATGTGTTTTTGAATAATATAACATAAAATCATGATTACACAAAGCCCTTACACTCTGTCCAGGAATTTATTTTCTCCTTTTCTCAGGGTTTTGCCGTTGCTAACGCGTGTGCTGCAGTTTACGCACTCACATACGCGCCTGTTTGGATCGTTACACTCGCCCGTGATTGGTGGATTCAAAATCAGCTGTTGTTGTTATGCTGAGGCGTGATCGGCTTGCGTACGGTCGGGACTTAGACGCGCAAATGAGAGAAAATAAATATCTGGATACAGTATAGTATGCTCTGAAATGGCTGGATTTGAAAATATTCTCAAATTCAGTTGTTCCAATGCTACTGCAAGAATATGTTTCACTTTAAAGAATGCTTCTAATTTTTTTTCTTTTTGGCATGTTACAGTTTGATTGTGCATGGTCTAGACCAGTTCAAAAAGTTTGACAAACTTGAAGAGAAGATGAAGTTGATTCAAGAGCACATGATGCCTACCAAGACAGTGAAACAGCTATGCTTGCATGTCAAGAACATGACCTCTCAGAGGGCTGGCGATAATGTTATCAAGGTATGTAGCACATGATGCCTACCAAGACAGTGAAACAGCTGTGCTTGCATGTCAAGAACATGACCTCTCAGAGGGCTGGTGATAATGTAATCAAGGTATGTAGCACATGATGCCTACCAAGACAGTGAAACAGCTGTGCTTGCATGTCAAGAACATGACCTCTCAGAGGGCTGGAGATAATGTTATCAAGGTATGTAGCACATGATGCCTACCAAGACAGTGAAACAGCTATGCTTGCATGTCAAGAACATGACCTCTCAGAGGGCTGGTGATAATGTTATCAAGGTATGTAGCACATGATGCCTACCAAGACAGTGAAACAGCTATGCTTGCATGTCAAGAACATGACCTCTCAGAGGGCTGGTGATAATGTAATCAAGGTATGTAGCACATGATGCCTACCAAGACAGTGAAACAGCTGTGCTTGCATGTCAAGAACATCACCTCTCAGAGGGCTGGTGATAATGTCATTAAGGTATGTAGCACATGAGGCCTACCAAGACAGTGAAACAGCTGTGGAATTGTTCTTATGGGCATAGTTTAAAAGTAGAACTCGAATATGAACATTCCAGAAAACTGAACTTTTGAGAGAGTATATTTCTGTGTTGAGTACTAAACAAATTAGGAAAGTGAGAAATTTGTGTGATAATTTGCTTTAATAGGAGAGGCAGGGGGTGATGAAAATAGTGAATTATAAATCATGTGTGTCCAATCTGGAGAGTTATATATGATTTACATGACGGCGCACCATCGTGTTGCATGTATACACAGTGCACGCAACGATTAACACGCACGTTTGTTTTGTCCAAGAACTTAAGGCCCAGAGTATAGTATACATTTAATGTTTGGTCATGTTATTTACTATGTAGAGTAGCGTAGGACTGGGTATGAATCCAGTAGCCATGCCATGTGAACCACATTGCCCCAGGTAGGATTAGCACCAGCAACCGGTATGAAAACCGCAAACCAGATTGGCTCAGGGTAAGTCTACAATAATGGAATAGTGAAAAACGAGAAGACAGTTCATCAAAATCCTGTACAAACATAATATTTTGGCAAATTTGATAACTTTTTTTTTAATACAATGAATTCCAGGTAATGGTGAGTAAGTAGATATTGCATCTTGCTGGACCAATCTACACAATAGTGTAAACTCTGACTCCCATTAATTTTGGATTCTGCAATTGGTGCGCAGCAAACGATTGCCTCGGAGAGGCGACTGTTTTCTCGATGCATCATGGAAAAGTCAACATCAGAGAACCGTTAATACAAATATTACACAGGAACAACAATCACTGCTCATTTAGATTGTCAATATAATAATGGTCGGTTGCATGCAAATGCATACTAAAACAGCTATTTACAACAAGTACACCCATTGCTCCTTCTTTCGATCACATGAACACTTTTGTTGAGCTGTTTGTGGTCCCCGCCAACTTTGTTGGCGAAGGGGGACTATAGAAATTCTCTGTGTGTGTGTCCATGCGATATTTTGGACTAAGCACGTGTGGGGGTCCATCTTCCACCATAGATGATTCGACGTACCCGCGCTGGGTGGGCCAAAGGGGTCATGTGTCATGGGCAAAGTTCAAATGAGGTAAAAATATGGTAAAAAATAGGGGAAATTGACTATAAAACACTTGCCAACACGATATCTTTTGTTCAACTAAGCAAGTATGGTTGTCCATCTTTGCACCAATATGTCGCTTAAGGGTACACACGACTAATTACCCTTTTGGCGGGGGCCACTTCCGGCAAAATTATCAAAGCAAGTCCGTACTTCACAGAAAACTTCTGGTTACGTACTATTGAGACATATTTTGCATAAATTTGGGTCTCTACCAATTTTTTGGAATGTGTGCATGATATTCCTGAAAGAAAAAATGTGTTGTTAAGGATTAGGTTGCTTTTTACTGGAGGATTAACACACACGTGCATTTACCGGTTTCGGGCGAAAATTTGAGTAGTGAAATAATGCACGCCAAGAAATCGATATATGCAACAATTATACGGCCCCCCCAAACTTGTGATCAATTTGGATATTGTTATAAGAAAGTCTGCGAACAACCGTGAACTCTCATTTTCTGAAAAGCAAGGTAACTCGAGATACAGCCCAAGATAGAACATGAATTTTTCTATACAAAGTATATGGGATGCGTAATAGTGGTGTGCACCCCTTTAGCGCGCAAGCATGGGGCTAGTCTCGTTATACAGCCGTTGGGTGGTACAGCCATATTCAAACAGGCTCTATTGTATTTTTATTCTATTTTTCTATTCAAAACACTATAATGTTTAATCAGAACCAAAATTATTGGGGTTTCTTTATATTTGCTCTTATGGGCAAACGAATCAACTATTTAACTCAAAATGCGGGCTCAAACACGCCGCAGCCTACTGGTGTACAAGGTAGCAACGGTATTCTACCCTACAAATGTCTAGTAGGCCTATACAGTACATGCTTTTTAATCGAATTTTATTCTCTTTTTACTCGCAAACGTTGTCAAATTAATAATAAGCGGTCCTACGATATTCAAAAAATATATAATACACTTTTTCATTTTCCTTTACATCCCCCCTTTTATACAATTAAGGAGTCGGGGGGGGGGGGGGGGGGGGGGGAATCGTAGTGTGTTAACGCGCTCAAAGTTTCTACACATGCAATATAGCCGGAAAACGCCCGACTTTCTGTTTAAAGGGCAAATATCAACAATGGGTGTAATAGATGATCATATTTGGCACGTTTATGAAATCGTTTTAACCTTTTTATGGTTATGTTGGTTGTCATTCTGAGCCAGATTTATTAATTTTTAGCACGTTAAGGTCGCATGGACCTGAAAAGTGGCTAAATCGAGTAAAACATTTAAAAACGGTTTGTTGTATGTTTGTTTTGGTTGCATCTGCATAACCATGGCGAACAATCACATTTTTCATTAAATCTGTTAACCTATTAAAATGTTTCATTTACGGTTTAAATTCAAATTAACAAATGATTTTCTACCACCAGCGCAAAGGTAAATTACAAAATATGGTTCATAAATTCAATAAACGTGCCGTCGGAAGTTTGATAGGCTTTCAGTCGGGTCGAAACTATAGGAAAACAACCACGAGATGCTAAACTCAAACCGGTTCAAAAAAGTGAGTGGTTTGCGTCTTGGTCGGCACAATCTTGAGAAGCCGTACTCGAAAACTAAAAAATGCTAACGGAGTGAACTCGACAATTCCAATTTAACTTTTTATTAGCTATATTTGACCACATAATTAGTGAGGGGGGGTCTAAAAAATGCGGCTTAACGGGTACAACAACAATAATTACCTTTTGGAGGCCAATTCCGGCCAAAATTTATCACAGCAACATGTCCGTTACTTCACAGTTATCAGATAATTATTGAGCATATTGTGCATAAAGGTGGTATTATCAATTTTTTTGAATGTGTGCATGATATCCTAAGAAAATGTGTTTATTTAAAGCTTATTTTGCTTTTTACTGGAGGAGTAAAACCCAACATGCATTTCCCGTGGTTGGTGGCAAAATTGAAGTAGTGAAATTAATGGACGCCAAGAAATCGCTCTCTAAATATTGCAAAATTATACGGAAAAGTTGTGATCAATTTTGGATATGTTATAAAAGAAAGGTTGCGAACTAAATGTGCAAACTCTCATTTTCTGAAACACAAGGTAACTCGAGATAGATACAGCCAAGATAGACACTGTGAATTTTCTATTACAAAGTCTATGGGATGCGTAATAGTGGTATGCTGGCACATTAAGTAGTGGGGAAGGTCGGAGATGGGTCCGTGCCATGGGTCAAAGGTCAAGTGGTCAAAATTGCTTTTTAAAACTTGTCAATTGTGGTTAGGAGGATGAAACTTGGTGGGTTGCTCAACATTCGGTGCTGAAATGTGAAGGTAATTTCAAGGTCATGTGGTGTTCATTAAAGGTCAAATCCCTAAAATTGTTAGGATGAGAAAACTTGGGGGGGGGCAACATTCAGGGCCGAAAATTTTGAAGGGCATTTCAGTTCATGCGGAGGGAATCAAGTAAATCAATATCCATGGTGTATGGACATGTAACCTGTGGGTTTGCAGTCAACATTTATGCAAATTTTTTCAAGGGAATTCTGGGTCATTGGGGTATTGAGGTCAATTTACTGCAAATGGGTGTATGTAGCAAATTTTGTGGGTTGTGGTAAACATTCAGTGCTGATCTGGAAATGTTGAAGGTCATTTCAAGGTCATGTGGGCCATCCAAGGTCAAACAACTACAAGTGGTTGTATGGTCATAACACTTGGTGGATGTAGTCAACATTGATACCAGAATTTGCAAGGTCATATTGGGGTCATACAGGTATTGAAAAACTGATATTATGGTAGGAAGCCTCTCTGGTTTCCATCAAAATCCTCCCTTGTGATCTTAAGTTATATTTCGCTCCATTTACTACCACGAAGGGCGGGTGACCTTTTGGTTCAAGAACACCGCAGGTCAAGCATATTAATCTCCCCCCCCCCCGCTATTGCCTGTTAAGCCAGTGGAAAGGTGGATGGCAATGATTGACCCTTGCTGGTAAAAAAAATTGGACTAGCAAAGGGTTAACATTGCTGGCCAACACAAGATTACGAAATAGTGATAATTAGCGTGAATTGAGTCCATGGTTTTACTTCACGTTGACAACTTCTTGAAACAAATTATTATAGTGAATATCATGTCTGTGAGTTTGAATCTGAAAAAAAATGCTACATGTTTAATGCATCTAGCTGCACCTCTTACTCAGCTGTTGTGTAAACAGTTAGAGCTTGAAAATGATCATTTAGGGGTTATTCTTCTGAAGCAGCATAATGTTTAAGGCCAAAAGTATTTTATACAGTCAAAAGCTGGAAATGTGTTGGAAAATTTCTTAACACATTCCCTTGACCCGGCTGGGCAATTTTCTGGGCCTCACATCAGCAAGAGGTTTTAGCGTAAATATTGCCTGTGGTGACATGCAGCCAGCACAAACCCATAGTAGTGCCTTTCCTCCGTAGTGCTGAGATGCATTGTTGTGGGCCGCCAGCTATAGGCTGGCAGGACACTTAGCAATCCGTTGTTGCGTGTGTATGTGTGGATGTGTTGTGGGATGTGTTGTGTCACAAATGTTATTTTTTTTAAAATTTACCGCATTTTGAAAGTTTAACTTCAATTGGAACCAAACTTCTGGCATAGGTGCACCATGATCCGTCATAGTGTGATAGGTCAAAGGTCATGTTGAAAGGTCAAAAGGTCATGTGAGGTCATTTGAAAAATGGGCTAAAATGTAAAATTCACTAATTGGAACCAACTTTTGTCATAGGTGAACAATGTGATCCCTATGTTGATAGATCAAAGGTCACGTGCAGGGTCAAAGTTCATGGGGCGGCCCACAGCTTAATTCTTTGAATATAGCGAGCGCGAAAGCAGAGAACCGCGAAATCTAGTTTTTTTTCTATTTTTGGTTTTGCAGAAATATAGGGCATTGGTGCACTTGAGAACCACTGAAGAGTTAATTGAAGAAGGTAAAGATCCAACAGGCGGATCCTTTCAACCACTTAAGGTACCCCAAATAAGACCCGACATCTCGGATATCTCGTCTTCGGAAAAGGAATGTCAGGATGATGATAAGACATTAGTAGCTATCAAGTCGGCCAATATACGTGTCCATAAGTTGACACGACCACCTAAGAAGACAAAGCCCAAGACTAAAAAGTCCAAGAAAGTTGTCAACATTAAACCAAAGCCTCTTGTAGGGGGTTTACTAACTGTAGCTGCACCAGAGTCGACTGAGGAGACGACAGCAGAATCAAGTTTAGCCTATGGCCAGCCAGGTGTACCAGATGCAGACGTCCCAAAGGAGTTGCAATCCCAACACGCAACACAGCAGTTACAATCACAGCCTGTCACCCATCAGTTGCAAACACAGCCTGTCACTCATCAGTTTTCAATCACAGCCTTTCACCCATCATTGCAAACACAGCCTGTCAATCAGTTTGGCAAACACAGCCTTGTCCAATCAGTTTTACAAACACAAGCCTGTCAATCGTTTGCAAACACGCCTGTCAATCAGTTGCAAACACCGCCTGTCCCCCATCAGTTGCAAACCAGCCTGTCACCACCAGGTTGCAACCACAGCCGGTCACCAATCCGTTTGCAATCCCAGCTGTCCCCCACCAGTTGCAACCCCAGGTGTGTGCTAATACAAACTTGGTTACAACAGGAGGCAATGGTGTTGCACCTGCCCCTGGTAGTAATTCACAAGGTACAAACATACGTATTGTGCCACCTACAGGAGTGGCGCCTTCTGCAGGAGCCCCCACCGCTGCTACCATAGTAGCACCTGCAGCATCTGGTGCCATGGCAACACAACAACCTATCCTCATTGCAATCAGTTCGCAGCAGGTTGGTGGCTTCCAGAACAGAATACCCATCAACACCCAGAGGAAGATCGTGGCACCAACACAAACCGTAATGGCTTTTCCCAATCAACCGATGTACACCGCTGTGCAAACACCACAACCTGTTGTCCGATTTCAACAACCTGCCTTGATTTTTGCAGCCCCGCAGCCAGCAACTATCACGGCCCCTTCAATTATCGTTCAAAGCCAACCGATAACAACAAATGTGCAGACTGTATCTTCCATAAGTCCTGGTAGTATGATTCAGGTGGTGAGTACTGGAGCTAATCCACCTATAACCAGTGTATCTCAATTGGACCGAACAAGTCCAGAAGCAAAGAACACTCAAGTGCCAGCAGCAAAGAATTTAGCAATAGCACCAAAATCAAAAGTGTCTCGGAAAGAGGAAATTGATAAAGCTAATAAGTTAATTGAAGATGTCAGAAAACGAATATCATCTGGGGAAGAAGAAAAGGTTAAAGCTTCCAAAAAGAAACCAAAAAAATCTAAACCAAAACCAGAATCAATATCGCAGCAGAAAGCTAAAGAAGATGCTGCAAATCAGCTGCTTAAAGAAATCAAAAGTAAGCTAGAAACAGTGCGTACTGAGAAAGAAAGACAGTCATCGGGTAGTAGTGAAACAACAGACGGAAACTCCATGAAAGAAACAAAAGAAGAAAATGACCCGTTAATGGATACAGAGTCATATTTTCCTACGTGTTCTCCATCTCCAGAAAATACAGAAGAAACCAAAGAAGAGATAAATGAACAAATTAGAGCAAATGTTCAGAACATTAGCAAACAAGATGCTCAGGAGAGTTCTGCAGCACTAGCCAATTTGTCAAGCCCATCAACGTCCGGTGTTGACAATCAACATACCAGACGTATTCTTTTCAAAAACCAGACTCCTGAACAGTCAACCAACAAAACAGTGGTGGTAGAAAGTTCAAGCAACACAGAAGAAATACACCCAGGAACGTCATCCCAGGTAGTGACACCTGATGTTAATATGACTTCACCATTGCCAAGCAAATTAGTTGGCACTAATGATCAAGAAAGTGATGAAACATCTGATAAATCATTTGATAGGGGCAACCAAGGAACTCAAACAGAAAATCAGGCACTTCCTGAACAGCAAAGTGTAAGTGAAGCAGGTATGGAAAGCAAGGCAACTCAGATTGATAGCCAAGCTATCCAACAGATAATGCAAACAGATCAACACAACAGCCGACATCCATTAGAAGCCATTCTTCAGTGTGGTCTTACCCAAGCATTCAAACAGACCAAGATAAAGAGGAGAATGTCCCTATGGAAATTGAACAAAGCAGCCTTCCACAGAGACCAACAGAAGGTCAACCAACTCAAGATCTTGGCAGTCCTCTAACCAGGTCTCATGTTCAAATCCAGTCAATCCAAACTCCAAGCCCTCCCGTTAGCATCCAATCTCCACAAACACAGACACCAACTTGCATGCAGAGTCCACTGCCAAGCCATCAACAATCAATAAGTGTGCCAAATTCTCGGATTACATTTCACAGCCCACCTGTGTCTAGCTTTCAACAGCAGGTATCCTGTGAGGATAAGAGTTCATCATCTCAACCTGTTTCCAGTCTCAGCAGCGGTAAGTCACCAAAAGGGATCTCTGCTCTTCGGAATTTCAAGATCGGCAAAGGTGCTGCTGCTCGACAGAGTCCAGTAACAAGTCCTGTAACATCGCAGAACAAATCAAAAACTGCACGTGAACTGATTAGAGATGATTGCAATAGAGAGCAGAATGTTACAAAGAGTCCACTTGCTGCAGAACAGACAGAACATTCTCAGCTTGAGAAAATGGTGTCTGGTTTGGGTGTAACTGTTTTGCAAAGTCCAAAGTCTGCAGAAGGTATTGCTTCAGAACAGACAGAACATACTCGGCTTGAGAAAATGGTGTCTGGTATGGGTGTTACTGTTACGCAAAGTCCAAAGTCTGCAGAAGTTCCTGCTTCAGAACAGACAGAACATTCTCAGCTTGAGAAAATGGTGTCTGGTTTGGGTGTATCTGTTATGCAAAGTCCAAAGGCTGCAGAAAGCACTGTTCATCTTCAAGAAACTGAAAGTCAAAGTCATGGTGAAATGCCATTTCAAGGAACAGACTCATCTCGTGACAAGGACCGTCCAGATTCTTGCCCACAAATATCCCCGACACAAGGAAACAATACACGGTTGTCACCTGAAGGTAACCAAACAAAAAAACACAATTCCCCATCTGATACATTACTGTGTAAAGAACCAGTTTTATCAGATGATGAATTAAAGCCTCTATCAAAGGAAGAAGAGGAGTTCTGTGAGGAGCCAATGGACGAAGATGATATCGAAGCAATGGAGGAAGACAATGAGAACTTGGCAGATGGAGCAACTGATGACAAGGAGTTGGATCCTCATCTTGAGCAGGTAACGGAGAATGAGACAGAGAACCCATCAGAGGTCAATGCTGTAAATAAATTGGAAAATACAAATACTGATTCACAGGTGGTATCGCCCACTTCCTCAGAAAAGTCCACTCATTCAAATATATGCACACCGCCTTCTAACAAGCCAAGCTCCAAGGAACCAAGTCCATCTGTGAAGTCCTCTGCAGGAGGAGAGCCAGGAACTCCTGATACGGAGGATGCGCTTACCTCACCGGAAATGAAATCCAAGAATCCGAAGGAGGAAGGCAGAAGACCATCTGTCACCTTTGAGGATAGCAACTCAACAGATGCCTTTCAAAGTGGCAGCAACACAAGGGATGGATTTGATGAAGCGGAAGAAGGCATAGATGCTGAAAACCCAGATTCAAATCTTGGAGCTGATGATGGTGCTAAGAAAAAGAGCAAGTCCAAGCGAATTGCAGCCAAGAGGATTAAGACCAAACTGAGGAGGGATTTGGAGTCTACTGTTGTCCTGCTGGATCCACACATTGTCAGCAAAGATCCTTTGGTAAGTATTATTTAAATAACTATTATGTCTGGAATCAAATCTGAGACGCGTCGTTAAAATGTTGTGCATTGACCGCGTATGCACAGCTGCACTTGACCTAGTAACAAGCGTCTTAGTAACGTAAATATGTTAGCGCGATTGGCCAATTCAGCAGAGGTCAATTGCACTTTTGTTGCGTGCTACGTTCGGCGCAAACACTCACTGCGATCGGCACAGGGCGACGCGTCTCAGATTTGATTCTAGACGTAATAGTATAGTTGGAATGTGCTCAGAAGACAACTGCTGTAACTTAATGCCAAGTAGATGGAACTGGCAATGTGAACAGATTTCTGTAATGAAGAAGAAAAAGGAGGGCACTGGTTCGAATCTGATGGAGTGTGCTTGAGCATTTTCACAATTCATAATTTCATAATAATGATTATAGGCCTGTGAATTAGTCATTTCTCTGACAAAGGTTAGAGTAACATTATAATTATAACATATTATATCAACTTTCTCTAAGGTAAGTATCCGTGGGGGGGGGATGGACCTGTAGGAAAAAAAAGGGTTTTGAAATGCCCTGTATAGTCCAGCTGTAATAAAATTGTGTCTAACCATAGAAATTCAATTGATAATATAGATCATTATAAATCATTCTTATCTTCCAGACTTCTAGAACACCTAAATATGCCCAAATCATTTTTTGGAATTTACACTGGGAAGTCCAAAATGTTGATTTTTGGCTGTATAGCCTCACATAAAGTGTTGTCTTTAAAGCCACAATCAGGGCATTATTTTCCAAAATTGTAAAATGCCCCTTGTGCCCATTGCTAGGGTTGCATCATATATAACAAATATACCGCTCTTCATGAAAATGGAAATACACTACCATTTTTGTCCCCACCGAACTAAGTTTGGGTTTATAAGACGGGCTCCATCCGTGTGTCCATTCGTCTATCCTTGAGAAAAATGTTAACCCGGAATTTCTGTGATAAAAATGTTAACCCTATCTACCCAAAGCTGAATCAAGGGTGGTCTGGTGTAGTTTAAGTAGTCAATTCTTAGTGATCGCAACATTAGGTGGAGATATTTCACACATCGCGTAAATACAAGTTTGCCTTGTTTACTATTTCCCAATGTCCTAAATGCTGGGATCCCAACATTTTGCGTAACAATCACTTTTTTTTTTAAATGCGTTCTCAGCTTTACCACTTGGAGGTAATTTTACTATTAAAATTTCCAAAAAATGTTGAAAACCTCTCATCTTGGACAAACCTGAACACATTGTTTGCTTACATCCTAAAGTAAATGACTGAAATGGCTTTTAAGATAAGTCAGCTGATCATGGAGGCAAAAAAGAAATTGCCTGAAATTAAACAAAACTTGGAAAATGAGAGTTAACATTCTGTAGGAGTATTGAAGATGCTCTTATATGCCTCACACCTTATGGGAACTTTAATTTACTTGTTATTAAATAACATGGGCATTGTTAAACTATAATTTCCATCCGATGCATGATGCAATGTTTATTTGAATTTTAACAGAGAGAAGAAAGGGATGAATCTTTCTCCAAAGCTTACTTGACCAGGGTCAAGGTAAGAATAACCATAAATTGTTTTTCTTTAAAAATTATGCTGTTATTTCATGTTTTATAGCAAGATAGACACATTGCCATTCTTTACAGTAACACCTACAGTCCTGGCAGTCGTCATTCTGACCAGCATTCTGAAAATACTTGTTTCAGAGTGCGATCAGAGGGTGGATTGGGTCAATCCCAAAATGCACCATTTTTGGGAAATTTTGCCTCAATTTAATTGTCATGTGATCCCACAAAAATCCTATTCTTAACACATAAAAACCTCGACTTTTACACTCATTTTAGCCCACAAAGCGCTACTTAAGGAATTTTTGTTATGAACATGAAATGTTTTGTGGTCCTTAAACTTCTTGAATACTTTTATCCCTAAGTACTGACATGTGTTTAGCACAGTACAGTATTGGAACATTGCAATACATTATGGGATTGGTTCAAAACACCCTTTGGAGTGGGTTGGAAACTACAGTGTTCTCTCATTTCTCAAAATGTTGCGAATTACCAAACTTGCAAAAGTAGTACCTTTGGAAAAAACATTGCAGTATACAAGTATTACTTAATTGTTGGCCTTGTATGCCTTGTAAGTCTTTTGACAAAGCAAACTTTGCATATAAAGAACAGAGATGCCAATCTTCCGATTTTAATCGGAAATCCGATTTTTTTACATTTCTGGGATTAAAATCCGATTTTTCTATATTTTTCAGATTTTTTTTCCTGATTTTTTATTGTTTGATTGTAGATTGAGATTTTTAAACGGAATTCTTGTTTATCGTAATCGGAACATCGGTGTATTAAATAGGTTTGCAGACATGCCAACTAGTACGGATATTTCGTACAAAAAATGATGCGAAATACGGACGTACGTTTTCCCGGTAAAAAATACGGAAAATGATCGCGTTACTAAAATAAAAATAAAGTGTATAAAAAGTCAGAAAATAAATAAATACAGAACAGTAAAGCTCAAGAAAGAGGGCAAAATCTTTTCGAAGTGAATAAAAGAACATAGATTTGAAATATTTTCAATTTATAAAGTCTGTTATAATGGTTTTGGAAATTGTTTTTCTCCCGACTTTCGGATGGTTCACCCACATTAATATTTTGATTTAACTGCTGTATGCTAAATGTCTTCCTGAAGGTATTTTAACCATTTAACTTAAATGGTGCAAAGGGATAGCCCTACAAACAATGATTTTGTTAAAGTTTTCAAGCTTTGAAAGTTTATACTTAATTTTATACTTTCATGCATTTAAAAAAAAATCTATATGGACTTAGTTCCCACTGACAGTTCCTTAACTGGGGCTGTCAGACGGCGGAGCTCTGTCCAATTTTCTGGAAAAGCTATATTTTAAAGAGCTCTATCTCATGATGCAGTTAATATGTGCATAGGTAGCTTAGTTTTCAAGTTATGAGCCTTTAAAGTTAGACTTTAAGTTCATTTGTAATGTGCTACTGTAGCTAAACAATATTCTCCATATGGACTGCAATGGATCAAAATTTTGAAGGCTGATTGCATGGTTGCAACTGTAGCTATCAACTTGATGCCAAGGAAATGAACTGCAAAGGTAAAGCCCCAAAGTGTGTCTTGTATCAATAAGCATTATCATTATGTTTACTTTGGCTTTTTTATATCTGGAAGTTGAATTTGATCAAACTAGTGAGATGATTTGGACCCAGAACTAAGCCCCATTCTTCACATTTACAGTTAATTTTAACTTTTGTGGAATGATATTTTACTCTCAGAAATGGTCTTTCTTGTAGCTCTAACTGTGCAGAAACCCTCTGTCTTCGAGGGGGCGAAGCCAGAGGGTATCAATAATCATTATCATTATGTTTACTTTGGCTTTTTTATATCTGGAAGTTGAATTTGATCAAACTAGTGAGATGATTTGGACCCAGAACTAAGCCCCATTCTTCACATTTACAGTTAATTTTAACTTTTGTGGAATGATATTTTACTCTCAGAAATGGTCTTTCCTGTAGCTCTAACTGTGCAGAAACCCTCTGGCTTCGAGGGGCTTCGCCCCCTCGACCCCCTGGATTGCCCCTGGACCCCACCAGGGGCGATACTCCGGTCGCTTCGCTCCCTCCGTTCGCATTTTCAGATTTTTTTTCCAACTCCCATTGGCATCTCTGAAAGAAAGTGATAGTCACAGAGATGCCAGTTTTCAAGAACTTTCCTGATTTCATGAATGTTTTACTCCTAACTTTTGTATTTTTTAATGTTTTATCCCGATTTTGGTCCTTTTTGTCCAAATTCGTGCACTTTTTGTGTCGCCTGCCTTAAGGCAGCAAAACACAGGGATCACTTTGTCCACTGTTGATGTCTGTTGTTGTGTGTCGTGAAAAAAGGTTAAGTCATAGGTGCAACATGGGGTCCCTCATTTGTTAATGAGGCTAAAGGTCACACACCAAGGTCAAAGGTCATGTGAGGTCAAGTTGAAAATGTAAAATTGACCTCATTTGCAAAATCGAAGTTCAATTGCAACCAAACTTGGTTTATGGAGTTTACATGCAAACCCTCATTTGTTTGTGGTCAAAGGTCACATCAAGATCAAAGGTCATGTGAGGCCTATCATTCACAAACCGCGATGGCAGGCGACACATGCGGTCCGAGGACCGATGTATTTTTGAACAATTTTAAAGAGTCTTTTAAAGGTGCAACGAGAGATTTCAAGGCATCCATATATTGTGTCATATGTAGTGATTTCATATAGATTAGACAAGGAATAGATTTACCTTGTATTTGGCTATAGAAATGTCTTAAGTTAAAACAAAAGGTGATTTGGAATTGCTCATTTTCAATAGGCTGAATTTTGTATTTGGTACAATGCAAAATTCAGGCATGAGAATTTTCAGCTTTTGCTTGGTTTAGGCTTTTGTTGTTCAGATTTGCACAATATGGTTTATTTTCAGCCCTTTTTAAGGCATTTTAATCATTTTCACACTGTTTTTCAGGCTTTTTGTCAAAAGGGGATTCCCATGCCGAGAAATAAGAAATTTTACAATTTTTGTACCAAAGAAATAATTCTCAGCTTATTCATTTGAGATGCTAATGTGCAGAGGGAGTGTGTGCACCCTGGGGGTCTTTAAAAAAAGGAGAGGGCATTGAAATAAGGCTCAAATTGAAAAAAAAATGTATTTTTTGGGTGGGCTCTGCCCATGTAACCCACCGGGGGCCTTAAGCGGCCCCCTGGACTCCCTAAGGTTGTGGTTTGGATCGTCCCCAGGATCCGTACCCATGGGTACGGGATACTGGCTCACATGAAAATTTGAAGCATTATGCTTAAAGGCACTATCAGTGATTTACTAAATCAGAAAATCGAAAAAATCATCAAAAATCAGATTTTTTGCATGTTTGTAATAAGTACAGGTATCCTAACATACCCTGCAAATGATAGGACCAGAAGCAACCTAATAAGGACAAAATCAGAAATTTTAGCCATTACTGTCCGTTCGGACACTTACTACAACACGTAATTGAAAGGAGATTCCTATCTTTGAACACTACCGTTTTCTTCCTTTTCTGTAAATTTTTTAGTTGGAAAAAGTAACTTAGAGAATTCCACAGACTTATCCTTCACTTTTAAGCTATTCCGGCAAAATTAATAGATTTTGACTCTTTCGGATAAATCACTGATAGTGTCTTTAACTGCTTGCTAGTTGTGGGGTTTTTCATATCCTACTTCTATTTTCAGGAGGCACTAAAAGATGACCAACCTAGATACATAGACTTTCTCATGGTTTTGATGAATTTTACTGAGGAAAATGAACCAGATATTGTACGGGTAAGTCAAGAATCATGAGAACCAAATGAAATGATTCCTATTTTTGCAATAATTTGTAAGTCAGTCAATTTAAATCGTGACTGAACCATGTGAGATTTTAGGTATTTTTTTTATAAATGCATTCCTGGAGTTTTAGCTTAAAAGGACTTTCCATTAGATCTGGGGGAAATAATTAATGGAAAAACTAGGGAATTTTCAAAAAATAAAATACACTAACAAAATCATTCCTTCTTGAAACTTCCAAAATATGTGGAGGAAACTTAATCCTTACTATAATAATAATAATAGCAGAGATTTATATAGCGCCTTATGCTATTGGCCTCTAAGCGCTTTCACAAATGGTCGCTGATCACTGTGGCCCAACCATACCATAAACCATTTAGCATCATTTCAAGGGATGCAGCAGATCGGGATCAGCGCTTTCCCTTATCAGCAAACATAACATTGAGATAACCATCACAGCCGGGATCAGCTTCCCAAATATCGCATGGGTAAATCGAGACAACTGTATTCAAGTTTGGACTAAATTGATTCAGGGGATTTGATTTTATAGTAATTTTTCTGCAAGACCATTTGGTCAGATGATCCTAGCTTAAGACTATCATCACATTTTATCTCATGCACCTTTTTCCTTCAGCTTTACCATCAAGTGTGTGCAGTCCTTGCAAACCATACAGAATTAATAGAAGAATTCACAGCTTTCCTGCCTCAAGAAGTTGCCTCACAGTGTGGAGTGGTGAGTAGAATCCAAAGAAAGAGAACAGAATTCCTTAGTCCAGAAAATGACAGGATTGTTTAAAAGTTTTAACTGGCCTAATGAGCCAATCAGCAACAAGGTGGTAGCCGAGAAGAGGAGCATAAATATTTAGAAGCTGCATTTTAAAGGCTAACTCAGATTTCCCAAGGATAAAAAATTGTGTTGTTTGCATATACATATTAATGTTTGTACACATACTAATCACTGTATGAAATAGCTAGTCTCAAATCAGTGTCCTTCATGTAGAAAATCACAACTTTGTAATAAAATTCCGCATCTGGAAGTTTTGTTATATGCAGTATCCTGTGGTACTCTCACACAATACATAAATGTTTGCAACATGAAAAAATGAAAAATCTGATTCAACTCAATCTTTGGAATTTAGCATTAGCATCTTAAGTTCCAGTTGACTATTTTTAATTAATACAAAGAAAAATTATATTTGAAAATCCTTGAGTCAGCCAGGTTATTGTATTGAGTATATAATGTACTTAGCCAATCAGAAATGGGTAGGTTTCTTATTTGTGGCCATGGGTAGAAGAGACTGCTTTGGAGTGTACGATTACAATCACACAAGGGGACTACAATTTGATTTAACTTGATTAATATAATTACTTTAAAGGTCCATGGTCCAATTGCTAGTAGCCTTGTCCTCAGAACTCCAGATTTTACCAGAAGTGGTCATAGGCATAGCTCTATTACCATACATTGATATGAGTACTATAAACTTTTTATCTGTGGCAATTAAAATAAATTCCTATTACCTCTCACGGTGAAGTGGACTGACGCAAATCTGTAAAAATCAAAATGGTTAAATGCATTTCGTAACATGAGTTCTGCTCTATTTATGTGCTATACCTGTAGAAAGGGGGGGTATTTCAAATGAAGGTACTTTATGGACTCTTCAATTTGGAATATATTGTCTACTTGTGGAAACTCAACCAGCGCATTCCACTGAGGGGTGTGTGTTTCAAATGTGGTTGCACAATGGGCTGTTCCATTTCTTTCCCAGGGACGGTACAAATTTCAAGTGAAATACCCTATTCAAAGAGTGAATATTTGGAATTTAATTACCGTAGCTGTAATTTCTGTAAAAAGTGCACTTAATTCCTGAGGTTTTATTTTAAACAAGATGCAAATGAGGTATTAACAGGCACTTAAAAAGATATTGGAGAACTGAGAAGTGTTACTTTGCAAACAATAAGGTGCTCCTTCTGGAAATAAAGTTGGTAATGCAATAGGTTTTGCTAGGAATTGGCAATTTGTACATGTGGGGAGATGTTGTCATTTTATGTCCTGGTAGAAAAGTTCTTGATTTCACTGCAAAAGGGAAAAAATGAAATTAGAGTAATGACTTCCATCTTTTGTCATCCATTTATTTCTGTTCTTAAATGTATGCGTTTGCATTTATATCTCTTTTGCATAGTTAATTCCCAACTTGGAGTTTGCCAAGGCACGGTTGTTCCTTCGTCAGGTGGAGGTGCACTTCCGCAAGCAGCCAGCACATTTCCAGAAAATCCTCGGTCTCATTATTGAATGGGGCGGCAAAGAAGACAGAACTAATGAACAGGTATGGATTGGGTGGTGAAAATTTTTCAATGAATAATATAAGTATAAGTATAAGTTCTTACTGTTATGATGATGTTCAGTTTTGTGTCAATTGTTGTAAGATTTGTTTGACTCCAATATTATTGTAAAAGTAAGCAGTCATGTTGTGGAGGGCCTATGTGATCATGCAGATGGATGTCTGCCTGTCTGGATGGATGGATGGATGGATGGCTGGCTACATAGAACATTCATTAATTTACTCTACAGACTGAACCGATTAGTCAATGAACTTCAAATGTGGCACGGTGATAGAACATGATGAGGTCATGTGCTGTATATTTTGGACAGGTTATGAATATTAATTATTTGCATATTTTCAAGAAAAATCAAGTAAAATCATTCACTCTACAGACTATAGTAGATTCAACCCATCGTGTCACCGGAGGAAAAGTTTTGGACAGCATCGATTAGTTGGGAGAGGAGGCAGAAAAAGAAAATATGTGGCCCGATTCACTTGTTTCATGAAAGAACTAAGATAATCTGGCCTTTCATGTTTACATATTATCCAAAACACGGGCGCTCAAAGGTCAGTAACATTCAACTCACTGATGTTACATTGAATACCACTGAAGCAAATACGATTAGTCAGAATGTTTTCATGTAGCTATAATGCGCTTATGTTGACTTGAATGTTTTCATTAAGCATAAAACTGATTTTTCTTTCCTATCGGCCTACATGTTCCAATTAGCTGAGCAGATAACTATCATATTTTGCCACAATTGTGCACTTTGTGATACAAGCACCAAATTTGGCACATCTACTGTTTTGGAGCCCCTCTACACAAAAATAACGTTAGCCAAATTAAAATCCAACATGGCGGCCATTTTTTCAAAATGGCCGCCACTGTGTGACAAAATCTGATTGTAAGTGATGTAACACTGGATGCAACAGTCATATAAGTATCAAAAATCGGTGTAGTACTTCTAGATTTGTATATTATGATTACAAAACTTAAAAATACACCTACACTTTAAAATAACAGCCGTTTTTCAAGATGGTGGCTATTTTTACAGAAATTCTTGCCACTTTATGATGAATGTTAATATCGCAAGGTATCAATTGCTCATACAAGCAAAACAGTATCACATAACCACAAATGTTGTGTCTTATCAATATAGAACATAATTTTTTTTTTTTTTTTTTTTAGTTGGGAGAGGAGGCAGAAAAAGAAAATATGTGGCCCGATTCACTTGTTTCATGAAAGAACTAAGATAATCTGGCCTTTCATGTTTACATATTATCCAAAACACGGGCGCTCAAAGGTCAGTAACATTCAACTCACTGATGTTACATTGAATACCACTGAAGCAAATGCGATTAGTCAGAATGTTTTCATGTAGCTATAATGCGCTTATGTTGACTTGAATGTTTTCATTAAGCATAAAACTGATTTTTCTTTCCTATCGGCCTATATGTTCCAATAGATTTAACATGGAATTGGGTCATTCCATGCCAATTCAACAAATCGAGTACACCATCACCTCATGGATTTCTTTCTTTTTTGGTGTATTGAAAGATATTCATGAGAAACTGAAATTCTGAAAATTTGAGCTCTGTACCTCTTTTCGTTTTCATGCTACAGCAATTTTAAATTTGAGGGGGGTCACCTCAAAAACATGTACCTGTGTGAAATTCAATATTCAGAGGGGCATAAGTAAAGAACTACACTCCTCAGATCCTTCAAACTTGGCATTCTGGATAACCTTTTGCTGCAGATTGCAAATATGTGAACAGAAAAAATGCACCTTGCCCCAATTTAAAATAACAGGGGGTTAAAAATGGCTCAAAAACCACTCGGACCATACTTTGGGGCCCATAAGTTAAAAAGTAAAAGTGATATAACTTCCAAATTTGGGCTGGTGATAGCTAATCTTAAATACTACCCTTGTGTACAATCCTATACTTATATCAGCTTCATTGGAAGAGATATAGCTGTCGCAAAAAGTAAAAATTCTAATTTGACCTTGACTTGGTCCCCTAAAAACCAAAAAACCAATGTCAGACATTCTGCACCAAATTCTGCTTGAAATATGTTTGAGAGGGGTCCTTGCTTGATATTTTGGCAAAGTTTCATTGTGGTGTCGAAGTGTCTTCGATATGTAACTGGTCTTCAAAAAGCCCTACTTCAGGTAATTCAGTTTGAAGAATTCCCCATGAAACACACAGAACCTGAACTTTGAAAACTGGGTATTACTTGCACAGTTCACTGTTTACTATACAATTCAATTTAATAATTAAAGTATTTTATAAAAAAAAACATATTTTTTCCTAACCAAACCAGACATCAAGCTGAAATTTGGTCCATACCCAGGGGGTGAACGCATTCAAAAAACCAGTCGTCCTTGCTGGGCGCTGCATTTGAAAGCACGGATATTATCAGTTTGGTTGCTTGTATACACAACAATATGTCACTTCGATCCAAACAATCCGCCACATAATCAGTTGTTGGATGTTGGGTGCTATTGGGTGGTTAAATTTTGTCCTACCCATGGCCACACAACAACTGAAATGACACATCAGTCGTTTTGATTTAACGTAAACGCCTCAATGAATACAGCTTTACCTAATGCGCATTGCATTTATGAGAAAAAAGAGTAATCTGAGCACAATGATCCCAGTACACTATTATTGACACCTGGCCACCTCTAACATACATACATAAGTTTTATCACTACCGATTAGTGTCATATGCAAGGCGCACCCACAGTATGTGGAGAAGCGGAGGCAGCCATTGCTTTCTATTGTTGGTACTCTTAGTTTTTTCTTTGTGGTCGGCAACATGCGAACGGTGAATTTCGAACGAATTACGTAACGTTTTGCTCCTCTCTATCTATATAGACCATCTTTGGTCCATACCTAGATTAGGTGCTAATAGGGATAATGTTGATTTCAACTTCATTGTTTGAGTTCTAACAAGTCAAACATTGAACCGTGCACTTAACCTGCACTTGAATACCAGGTTGCAAAGTTCAGAATTCTGTGTATATTTCACTGGAACCTTTGTCCCTGAAATTAGTTGAAAGTTTAGATCTTTGAAGCCTGTTTCCTACATATGGCAGTTAGACACCTTGTTGAACCTTTGCATACAACTTCAGCAGGGGCACCTCTTAACCATATTTAAAGCAGAATTTGGTTCAAAATGTCTACATGGATTTTAGGGGGTCAAGTCAATGTTATTTGGGACTTTTTTGCTTTTTAGACGCTAATCTCTTCCAATAAGCTGATATAAGTAATAAGATTGTACACAAGGGTATATTCCAGAGACTATCCAGCCCAAATTTGGAAGTTATATCACTTTTACTTTTTGACTTATGGCCCCCCAAAGTATGGTCCAAGTGGCTTATGAGCCATTTTTGACCCCCTGTAACTTTTAATAGGCAAGGTGCATTTTGCTCACATATTTGCAATTTGAACCAAAGGTAATCTGAATGCCACGTTGAAGGATCTAGGGGTGTAGTTCTTTACTTGTGGCAACTCTGAATATTGAATTTCACACCGCTACATGTTTTGAGGTGACCCCCTCAAATTTAAAATTGCTGGTGCGTGCAAAACGAAAAGAGGTACAGAGCTCAATTTTCAGGATTTTAGGTTCTATGAATACTTTAAATACCCAAAAAAGAAAGAATCCATGAGGTGATGGTGTAACTCGATTGTGAATTGGCAGGAATGACCCAATTGTAATTTCCATGGACATAGGTGAACACGATGGGTTTGAACAAATACTATAAACCGAGAGTCAGGAACTTTAACATGGACCGGAGTAATAGAAACACGAGCGCATGTGATGTTACTTTTGAACCGGTTATTGAATATTAATGAACTCATTTGCATATTTTCAACAAGATGTGATTAAACCAGTTTTGGGGACATCTTAATTATTGACACTGCATAATTCTTGTTGATCACCTGATGAAGGGGCATCTTCTAGTGATAGGGTTATTAGACAAGCGCTAAGTCAAGATTACACAATGAGGAAAAAAAAGGGATTTGTCAATCAATTAAAAAAAAGTCTAAAATACAATGAGTAAAATATTGGATATGTCACTCCCATTTTCTAATGTAAGAACTTTGTTGTCATATTTTTGTACTCTTATGTAAGTTTGTCAGTGATAAAAGCAGATTATAAATTCCTTGCCTTAACAGAGGTAATATACACTTGTAAAAGTATTTTGGGTGTGATTGCTTGTTTCTGACAGTTAAAGGAACTAATCCTACCACAGTTAAAGGGCCAGCCTCATTTGAAGCAAGAGTTCTCTCTGTTATTTCTGATAACATTCCACCCGAGTCTCACATGATGGACTTTGAGTACATCACCATGGGTGAGGACGACAACGTACAGGTCAGTTATAATTCTATATAATTTTATATATTATATTTGGTAAGTGCCTACGATTCTCGATACGGTATGTTGTTTACAGCATATCAGGGATATTTTAGAAAACTATTTCAAAAAGTTTGCTTTAAACTGACAAAATACATTGCCCACAAACATGGTCAATTTCTAAATATTTTTCACAAAGAAAAGGTGAAAATGTGTTTTTAATGACAATAATTGAATCCATTGTCATACAACAGATTTGGTAAATCTATCATTCCTTGAAAAGCTTAAAATGTTAAAGGTCAATGCACGATCGCTATAGCTGTCCCCAGAACCGGATTTTACCGGAAGTGGTCAACATTTTGGTATCAGAAGGAAAAGTACTATTTTTCTCATTTACACTGTGAAATCTTAGGGCCAAAGGATGTTTGGTTTGGAAGTTATGAGCGAAAATGTACCCCATTTTGGTCGACCAATATTAATTTTACACACTACTCTAGGGGGCTTAAAAATCACGTTTTAGCTCTCACATGAAAACGGATTGACATATCGGATGTTGAACTTTTGCAGATGGGGTTTTTGGGATGAAGGCCAATCTATCAAGATGAATTAATTTTTGTGCACTATTTAAAATCGGGCCATCCCATTTAATAAAATAAGGTATTTTATATTTTATGTTTATGTTACTGCTCTTGCCATTTTTGTTGATATGACATTGTTTATATGTTCTATGATGCATTTAATTGTTGTGTAA
>JAMKCH010012137.1:0-28325 GCA_023653785.1 Ophioderma brevispina | reverse complement strand
GTTGATTGCTTATGCCATAAAACTAATACATGACAAGGTCATTAGAGGTCATTCAAAGTCAAAGGTCAAATAGGGTAAACATCAGTGATTAGCCATGAAAGAACACTCTTATAAAAAATGAGAACAAAGGTTACATACCACTACAGAGTCATAAGCAATTCAAGTTAAAAAAAACCAGATCTTTAAATGACCTTCCTCCAGCCCCAACACTTAATTGCTAGAATCACAAGACTTGATCACAAAAACATCTAACCAAAAACCCAAAAGCACAAACAACAACAACCAATCTCTACTCAAACTCTAACACACTTTTCTTATGAAGCTTCAGCACCATTGGTGCTCTTGTTTTGATGTTTCGGATTAGCAAATCGCTGCTTATCCCAAGTTTTGGATGACTAGCCAAGATAACTCCATAGCATTGCATAGGAGCATTACCCCATCTGTTTGATTCATACTATCAACTTACGCCCTGTGATTATGGCATTATTTTTAGAAACAGCAAACCTCTTTGTATTTTCTTTTATTTTTGTGATCATGTGGTAGCAGTAAAATTAACTCCCAATTGGCTGTTTTCTTTCACATCCTTCAGATGAGTCTCGTCTTTCTGATCCTGAATGACAGCTTAACCGTAATTGACTTGGAGGAAAAGCTGGTGCTCGGTCTGGGTGTCTCTTACGGTGTGATTTGGGCTCTACTGGGCTACAGTTCTGTGAGTACATCAGTGTAATCTCTTAAAGGTGCAACAAGAGATTTCACATGACAAGTGTCCCTAAAAATATGAAAATTCTGATTTTTGCACTAATGTAAATCTTTCTATCAAAAATCACTAATGTAAAGCTTTCTATTTAAAATATCCCTATGATTAAGCTGAGAATCATTTCTTTGGTACAAAAATTGTGAAATTTCCAATTTACAATCTATAGGGGCAAATTACGAAATCACTGCATATGACACAATACATATCGTCGGGTGTATTACATATAGTGACGGAAGTTGAATTTTTATAATTTTCACGAAATTAAGGGAAATGGTACTAAATACCAAAATCTTCAAACATGCCAAGTGCCAAACCTTGCAAGTACTTCATTAATAAATTAATAATCTTAATTAGAAATTTTGCAATTTTGACGTATGTTGCATAACAGGGACTTTGGTGTATTACATAGTGACGGATGTTGAACCCTCTGTCAAGAAGTGTATACTTGATTTCCCACCAAGGCTTTTTAAATACTTTTGTTCGTAAATATTATCATCTTAAATTTATAACTGACACAAGCAAATATGTAATTTATAATTATTGATATTAGTAGAAATTTATATTATATTAACAGTTAAAGCAGTGAATCGCGGCAATCCACTCAACATCCGTCATTATGTAATACACCAAATTGAGCAGATTCGCGATGACGGACGTTGGTTTGACGGATGTTCAGAAAACGCCGATTGATGTTTTCCATAATGACGGATGCTGAATAACGCTTTAGTATAGGGAAAATTCAACATCCGTCACTATGTCATGAACAAAATCGCCGTTTTGCGTATTTTTTGGTGTGACGGATATGATGGTTAACTTTTCCAATGTATTACATCCATTTTAAGAATTCAAGAATATTAGCTAAAATAAATTTTCAGTTGTTGATTTAGCGTCTTAATCGGATTTGATTGTTTGATTCGTATGTGGGGATGTGTACGGACCCTCTAGAGTTCGCGATTTTTCAAATGCGATTTTCTCAGAAACAAAAATTCGTATTTTGTTTAACATACGTCACTATGTAATACACCCGACGATATATATGGATACCCCAAAATCTCTTGTTGCATTTTTAAGGGACAAAATATATAATTCAAACTGGTCAAGAAGGTGGTTCTCAAATTATTAGTCTTGCCTACTTTTGTGATCACCAAGAAGCCAAAATGAAGTTGGCAGACAAGATTAAGCATAACTATTTTGTATTTTTTGCATAAATTATGCAAATTAACTCATCAAATATGCAATAAATGTCACCAGCAACTTGTGCATGAAAACCCTAGCTATACTCTATTTGATCTCAAGTTTGAGGGAGACGTCACTGTGTGTGTTAGGTTTTGCACCCTAAAAACACGCGCCAACTTTGGAATTGCAGCATTTACGCACGCGAACAAAGGCGGTACAATCGAAATGCTTGAGCAAATGCAAGGTCACGTCATGTTGTCACCCTCAAACTTGAGATCGAATAAGTGTATAAGGGCCAAGGAAAAAAGTTTTTGCCTTCGCTTCATTGGGTAATAAAACCCTAGGTGCACTGATGTTTTTTAAGGCAATGCAGGTGCATAAAGTTTGTTTTTATTGCATTTTATTACAATTTTTGTACCAAAGAAATGATTTTCAGCTCAATCATTTCACATGGGGATATTTTTGATAGAAATCTCTAGAGCAAAAAATCAGAATTTTCACATTATTTAGGGACACCTGTTATATGAAATCTCTTGTTGCACCTTTAAAGTGACACGAGAAGATTTTTTTTAGGATACAAATTTCTCTCAAAAGAAAACCAAAAAACTCTGTTTTGAACTTGACTGCTATCGTAATCGTCCCTATAGAAAACCTTGCTTTGATTTTCTGTCGTGCACGACAGAAAATACTAAATCACTGTCTTATCACTGGTGGCGTGTTCGGCTTAATCACTTCAGGTGTGATATAATACATTGGTAAGCGTTCCAAATATACAAAAAACCTGGGTTAAAAAAAAAAATTATTGGGGGTGCTTTTTTCTGGAAATGTCCTTGTGTCTCTTTAAGTCTCCAGGAATGCAAAAGGCATATTTATGAAAAGCATTAGCAGGCCCGTACCTAGGAATCTATTTGGAGTGCTGATTTGCCAGAAGTGGACCTTTTTGTCGATAATTTTTTTTTTGGCGAGGGATGAAACATCATCGGCGTTAACAAAACAGTATAATAATAGTGTTAATGCGTAATGCAGTAGTGTTGACTAGTGTATTGACCAATAGTATTCAGATAACCACAACCCTTACAATAACAGCCAAACTTCAGTTTCTTCAGTAGACTTACCAAAGAACATGAGAAACGCCATTGTATCATTGTTGTGAAAGGCTCAATACAAGTATAATTGATTTTATGTTATTCAAAAGAGTTTACTGAAGCATGCCAGCCAGTGGTGCAATGAACTTAAGTCCTTTTGTAAGTCTACTGGCTCAATGGCTATTCTATTCATGGCTTTGCACCCAATAATACATTTTAATTAAATTGAATCCCATCGCAATTCAGAAAAATATTATTATATTTTTGCCAATATTTATAGAATATACAAAGGCATCTGTGTGTGAGTTTCTGACAAAATAGGTTGAGAATAACATTGTTTTTGTCTCGTCTGAACTTTGTTCGGCAGAGACTTAGTAATCACTTTTCTGTCTGTCTGTCATACTGTCTGTCTGTCTGTCCGTCCGTCCATGTAAACTGCTTGTGTACGATTTTTCTGGAGTTCCGTAAGGGCTACGGTGATGTAAATTGGTGGAAAGAAGCGGGTCAATGAGTTCTCAACCTGATTAGATTTTGGGCGTAAAATATGCTAATTAAGTTTCTAATTTGCATAATTTACGAAAATTTTCCCGCAAGGCTTGTGTAAAAGTTTTCTGGAGTTCCGTATGGCGTATAATGATGTAACTTGGTGGAAGGAAGCGGGCTGAGGAGTTCTCGAACTGATTAGATTTTGGGCGAATTAAATTTGCAAATGAGCTAATTAATATGCAAAAATCAGCGTAATTGCTATAATTTTGAAACGGTACATCGGATATGCAAAATTCCTTCGCTGCATGAAAGCCTATCATGATGCGCATCTTTCTTGCAATTTGAAAGTGCGAGATATATGCGGCTTAGGTATGCAAATGAGCTAATCAAATATGCATAATTAAAAAAAAAAAAAAAAAAAAAAAAAAAAAAAAAAAAAAAAAAAAAAAAAAAAAAAAAAAAAAAAAAAAAAAAAAAAAAAAAAAAAAAAAAAAAAAAAAAAAAAAAAAAAAAAAAAAAAAAAAAAAAAAAAAAAAAAAAAAAAAAAAAAAAAAAAAAAAAAAAAAAAAAAAAAAAAAAAAAAAAAAAAAAAAAAAAAAAAAAAAAAAAAAAAAAAAAAAAAAAAAAAAAAAAAAAAAAAAAAAAAAAAAGAAGAGTGTGCCATACATCTTTTGTGTGAATCATAATTGTGGTCAAAATGTATGTGGGCCACTTAAAGGGGCATTCTTTGATAACTTAAAATTGCAACTAATGCCAAATGCTTGGCCCATTTCAGCCAAATTTGCTCAGGTTCAGTGTGAAATACTACACTTTGCAAAATAATTTAATTCAGGAGTTCATTTACCTTACAATAAATTAGGTCAGCATGTGTTTATTTGGCAGTAAAAAAAAAAAAAAAAAAAATAGATACAGCTAAGCTAGATATCAAGTGCCCATGTTTTCATTGAAATGTTTTTCTAGTGTCTGGTTGTTGCACATGGGTCAGTCTTTTGGGTTGCCAACCTGTTTACGTTTCTTGACAATGTGAAAATACGTAAAATTGGGCATTTTACAGCTTTCCAGACCCCGCATGGGAACCAAATTTAAAATGTGGTCACATGATAATTTCAAAAATAGTGTTGCCAAATTGAGTAAATTTTCATATGTTTACTAAATTAAGTGAATTTAAAGGGATTTTTGCATGACTTTTCATGATTAATATCTCCACAATGGAAAATGATGTGACCCCTGGGGTGGTGTCAAATGAAAGAGCAGGAAATAAAGAATACTATAAATGCAAACCCGGGGGTGCTACTCCTAAACATCTCTTGGTTATGCTCATGTTGGGGACTTCTCAAGATTAATATCTCCACAATGGAAAATGTTGTGACCCCTAGGGTGGTGTCAAATAAAAGCGTGGAAATAAAACTAGTTGAGAAATTGGAGTTTATCTGCTTGTACAACTTTTTGGGGACACCCTGGACTCGGACAGTTGCACTCTGGTATGCTGCTTTTTGTCTTACAATTATGCGCGAAAGCAGGCGAGACTTGTGGTTCGAGAACCGCCTTGTTTTAAGTAATGTCTAAAATTGCAACAATTCCCCATTGACTTTACATGCAAAATTTAAAATCCATGGAACCACCATCAAAATTCATTTAATATGAAAATGCTTATCAGATTCATTTTTGGCAGCCAAAATGGCCAAAGAATCTACTCGTTTTGAAAAAAAGTGTCATATGCCCACCCCTATTATTAGCAGGTAAATTACCCATTGTTGTCTGCATTGAAGTATTTGATCATAATCACTTTACCTGGTACCTGCGATAAATTCCTTCTGAATGTTTCTCTAGCTATCATCCTGCTTTGTTCGCTATTCCCAACTTCAATGTCAGGAATCCATTGGGACAGCTCGAGAAATCCTTTGTCTCCATTCACAAATCGCGATGGCAGACGACACATGCGTTTGGTGAACTCTCTATTTTATTATGAATAAACATGGGCTCCTGTCCTAAGGTTAAGCTCGGTTACATGTATATAATATTGAAACATTAATTCCACTTGAATTCTTGTTTGTTTTCTAAGAAAAATGTCTGGAATTATAAAGATTAAGTAAATTTGGAGAATTGATAAAACTTGAGTTTATTTTAATTTGCAGGCATCTTCACAGTGGCATGTGAGAATTTTAGAATTAAGTATCCATAAACCTTTAGCATACCTGCCAACTAGTAGTATTTTATCTTATTTAGTAAGATTCCAAAGATTTTTGACAGCAATGTTTTTGCAAAGAAAATATTTTTAAAATTCAAAGGAACATTTCAAATTTGGTGTCCATGCCCCTTTGTCATCAGCCCTCCTGGGCCCTTCAGGCACCCTAAAGGCAGGCTCCTGGACCTCATCAGGGCCCAAAGGCAGAGCCTTGGACCCCATTTTGGCTAGTGTTAGTGTCATGGTGCATTTGTAGTGTGTGCTCTGCACTCATAAAGTAAGATTTTTGACTTTCCAATGTTGGCAGGTATGCTATTAGTTTCAAAATCTAAATAAATTTGTACTTTGTAACTCTATTTAAAATTTAAACATTTTGCTATAAAATCTACTGTGCTGGAGATGGAGAAACTACCAGAAATGACTGCAAAGGTAATCCCCCGTTTAATGCAAAAACGATGTTTTTGGGGGGTTTCTTTGTAGATTAGATATGAGAAGTAAGGTGACTCATGGTCGTCTTTTTTGTACAGTTGGATGCAACCTGGATATATTATTTACAAAATAAAGTGATGTAAGTGGATAATTTATTATCTTTCCGGAGAAGTTGGCGCAGCGCACACAGTGTGGAAAAAAAAACCCCCATATGCTCTTGGCCGTATTCGAACCGGCGACCTACGTATTACTATTTACGGCGCTCTAACCACTAGCCACAAGACTGGGTTGGTAGAAAGAACGACAGATGATATCATCTATAGGTGTTAGGTTCGAAAAGGTTGTTGCTTTTCGCTTTCCAGAGCGGATACTCAGAAACCGTGTATATGTTCCCTATCCAGTTTATTTTGTTTTTGAAATTTTCAATTGATGTAAGTGTTCAATAACAAATGGTTGATGGATAGGGGTCGGTATCAATAATTAATGTATAGCTGAAAGGTAGTCTGTTATATCTCAGTTATATCCCTGCAAGCTCACTGAAAACCTTTAGTACACTGTTGCTCATAAAGTTGGAGTAAAATATTTGTTACCACTTTTTATGGAATGATTCTTATCTAGTGCACAGTTATTTATGATATCTAGGATGTTTCGCCACACTACTTAATTGATCAGTCTCTTTCTTCCAACATATCACCATGAACTAGTCCACAATTAACCCTTACGAACTGTGTCCTTAGCCTAAAGAAAAAAGGGGATGTTTTGAACAGGAGATTTAGGATTTTGTTACAATTTTTTCACATCAAGTCAGTTTTAACAGATAAACAACATTTGGGTGATTTCATGCATCAAATGGTCAATAGTACTGTTTAAATGCCAATCAGTCACTTCGATTATGGGCCACTACCCTGGTGCATACTCAGGTGCAATCAAGACTCCTCGGCATACTTTCACAAGGTTGTTTATGATGTTCAATGGGCAGAGCGTCCCACGCATTAGTCCAGCCTGAGCTACTCTGTAAAGTTGGAGGAAGATTTCCCTGTCATTGATGGCTCGGCCTAAGGCATCCAGGGATGCGCAATAGGGTTCAATTCAGGGGAGCAAGCGGCATGGTATCTGCTCCACCCTTCTGTCTCAAGAAATTGGTCACATACGGCACAGATTAAGCATCTCGATTCATCTCATCTGGTTTCATCATGGTCGTCCTGAAGATTTTCGTTGCTTCAAATGACCCACCTTCCGATGATGTCTGGGGATTTTACAGACCATACTCCGCGATATCCCGAAGAAATCAGGACTTTGGGTTGTTTGGACCCTTCCCGTCGGAGTGCAAGCACTCTTCTGCCATATTGACAATGTCGTTGGCGAAGCATAGCCTAGGGAACCTCTGTGGGTCAGTTTTTGTGTAAAGGTAACACTAACTCTGAAAAATGTGGGCTTGTTGCACCAGGCTTGGAGGCAGGAAAAAGAATCAACAACATAATTGCTGAACCTTTTATATAGCTCCCACAATGGCATTGTTACGATATTCACAATTATGCGTGGATTCACTTTACCTGCATGGGTATATACTGAATCTAAATCAAATGATATGTTTTAAAATTGGGTGACCTGATCAACAAATTAGAGATTCCACATTTTGAGCAGAGTTAGATAATTTACATCTAACAGACTAGATTTTGTTGCAATTTTGTGATCTAAGCACCTTTTATGTATGGTTTGCTAGATTGGAGGGCACATGTGGTGCAGTAGATCAGCGCTCGCCTCATAGCATAATGTTGTGGGTTCGACCCCGCCGGTGCCAAATGGTGTTTGGCACTTGGGCAAGGCCACTTTACAACCCCCGCGTCCTTGCCTCTCTCCAAACCCAGGAGTATAATTGGTACCTGGGGTGCATATGCTGGAATGCAAAACAACTCGCTGTGCGGAAGAGTGGCGAACCCCCCACAGCACATTATATGAGGAGTCTGGCCCAAACGCCAATGACAGAGAGATGGGCACTTCCGCCTGCGGGGCGCCCATTTGGTTTTGCTAGAATATGGTAGAGAGAATTTTTCCCAAGATTTTCATTGAATCGATCTTGCGGTGTGGTGTTATTAGAAGATGCTGGTATTGCCCAGGTTCCATAACAGAAAATACAAAATCACACTCAAATAAGCTCTTGACGAAAATTACAAAAATTTTGTGAATTTTAAATCAAATGTGCCCATAAAATTGAGCCTCTTCCTTCAGTAATAGTTAAGATTTTTGTTTAGGTATTTTAGTGGAGTGCATGTTGTGGTTATGAAATGCCCTTATTTAATTTTTGATTTTGAAAGATTGGAATACAACGATTTAGAAAGATTTAGTCTTACTCCATAGTGTACTAGCTTTTCAAATGAGCTTATTTTCAGTGTGATTCATTATAATTCTAGTTTGTATTTGCAAGCATTATTTTTCGTGTAATTTTTTCAGCAGAAATTCTCTTTCTTTATAGTGTGCAGCCCATCTAATATGAGTGTATATTCAGTGTTCATTCTCAAAGTTGATGCATCATCCATATAATATGGGCTGCCATGAGCTTATTTTCAGTGTGATTTTCACTAGTATCAGGGTATACGAGTAATTAGGCTGATATGGGCTGCAATGAGATTATTTTCATGGTGATTTCACTTTATCAGTGTATAACAGAATTATCTGCTATGTGCTGCCATGAGATTTTTTCAGTGTTGATTTTCAAGTATATATCTCAGTGTATACATACAGTATCAGCTGATATGGCTGCCAATGAAGCTTATTTTCAGTGTAAATTTTCACGATCTCAGTGAATACAGTATCAGCTGATAAGGGCTGCTATAAGCTTATTTTCAGTATGACTTTCATTCACTTTTTCTCAGTGTATACAGCATCAGCGATGGCTAGCCTTAGACCAAGTTTAATTTTTTTTAATGGCAATAGCTTGGGTTGAAAACTGGCCGACGTCTTCTAATAACGGGGATCAAATGATAGCAGCAAACCATTATGTGTGCAGTTTCTTCGGGCTGATTTTGAGAGCAGCTGTCTGTATAAGCTTTATTTTCCGGTAAGCGAAACTTGGGGAAAGGTCTCAAAGAAAAGGTAAGTGAAATCCAAGAAGGATCATTTTCAAGGTAAGTTTTTAACACAAAAAATTGTCCTTTGGCTTAAAGACGTAGCTTTAGGTTTGATGATCTGTCGCCACATCACATACTTTCTTATTGACAAAACAACCACTTTCTCAGAAAATGCTTTTGAAATCTTTCGGGAAACTTTCTTTTCTTTCATGTACAACACTTACCAATGCAGTATTCTTTATGGCAAATATGCTTAAAATAAGTAGAGAATTTAACAAGTATGTTTTAAATTGTTTTTATAAGATTAATGTTATGGCATCTCCAAAGTTCATAGATCTCTATGTTGAAATTCGCCGTTTTGCTTTCGTGCTCCGCTTTTTGTGAATAAAACAGAGATGAGACATATAAGTGAACTCCTTTGCATGTGTAAGGATAATGCTCTACTGTTGATACTAGAAGATAACACGTATTGAAACACGTTTCATGTAGGAGAACGCTCGCCTGTTGATACGACGCAGATAAGATGTAAAATTCTCCATGCTGAATTAGCCTGATCGTAGTCAAATATATGATTTAAAATGCAAATTTACATAAATCATAATAACGGACACTAGGCCTAAGTAATATCTCAGTAATTAGGCACAGCTCCACTTTTGTAGTTTGGTGTATTTGTATACTCAACAATACACAGCCCAGACCAAAGATCTAAAATGTCAAGATAGACAGTAGGCGATGTGGGCTACCGATTGATATTATTTTTTTTTACAGTGCTTGACCTTGCCACATCAAAAAGAATAAACAACCAAAGTGATTTCACCAGAGTAGGCTGAAAATGGTTTGTACATGTAGAGTACTAAGATACCTGTTTTTATCATAATTGAGATTTATTTGATATTTTTTGTATATATTGAAAAGCCTGCCACCTTTGTATTTTGATTTTTTTTAAACTTTCAATAAAATAAAAAGAGTTTCACGACCATTCTCTTGTGCCATTTTCAAGACTGAAGCCAAAATACCTTTTTGTTGCTGGGGGGAAGGTGAGAAAGAATGTGATTATCTGCATATTATGTTGACAAACAAGCATGTAAATACTGGATCTCTTGTGGGCCACAGTTTGTTAAAATTGGTTCGCAAGATGGACAACCCAATGTAAATGCGTGACTCTGCCAATTTAGCTGTAACTTTTCCTGCTGCTTACCTAATAAGGGCTAAAGATATTTTGCGAAATGAGATGAAGGAAAGAAACAGGCTTCGGTGCACCCATTGGAGTACACGCCTGATATTCGTTCAACATTTAGACTATGCGAAATGAAGCATGTATCCAATGGGTGCACTGAGTCCGTTTCAATTCATTTTGGCAAAATAGCATAAGGCCTAATAGGTCCAAATCACTATTTACCTTGCAGTGACTGACCTGGAGATATAAGTCTGTCCTAATGCACTCTGGAAAATGTTGGTAAAAAAGCTTAAGAAACTTGCAACCAGCTTCAGAACTTGCATGGAAATGTCCCAATCATAAAATTTTGTGAAGTGATCACGATAACTTCAACCCATTTTTCATTGCTCTTGGACAGTAAATACAAACCAAAAATGTAATTTTCATCACATTTCAAATGATTTATATTTCTGCTGTCTGCCTCATTCATGGAACATGAGCATTTTACATGGTAAAAGGAAATGAAAATGCAAATTATTGTGATTTTACCCCTCAATCAGTTGTCAGGAGTTTTCTGTCTCCCAAACAAATTCTGTACGGCCCAGATCTCTGTTTACAATTTATGACTCCAAAATGCTTAGTAGGTAACACGACAATATCAAAGGGGTGGTGGGGGAGATATGAGAGAGCTATAGGGGGGTCAGCCATATCTGTGAAACTGAATTTCCACTTATAAACCCCTCTCTTACCCTCTGGCAAGTACTGGCTTCCAACATAGACTATTAAATCTAAGCCAATATATATATGAACCTGGAACAAATTGCAAACAAAGTTTTTTGGTATAATATTGTTTACATAACCCTCTGACATTTATACAAAATGGCCAAATCAAACACTGGGAAGTGGGCTAATTAAGCATAAATCCAAAATGGCCGCCAAAGGCAACTTTGAGGCCCTGTATCTCCTAAATGTTGTTTTAGAAAAAATCAAACAAATTAGGTTAAGTTGGTAGATACAAATATGACACAAGAATAAATTAATCTTGTTAAAACGCACTATACGTTCTATGAGTGTCCATGATATAGACCCAACACAAATATGACGTAATTATCATGTAGATTAATGAATTTTACGTCATCTGGAGTTTAAGTAGTTTAAGCAGCATTGTTCCGAGGTTGGTACACATCAGTGACCACATAAGCAACGAGGATCTACTGGAGGTGGATCTACTATGGGTTAGATCTACCTGGGTGGGAGTCTACTGGTAAGTGGGGTCTTACTGGTGGGCTGGATCTACTGTAGGGGGTTGGATCTACTGTATGGGATCTAGTGCGGGCGGATCTACTGCGGGCGATCTACTGCAGGTGGATCTACCTGTGGGCAGATATATAATGGGAAGATCTACTGTGAACGGATCTACTAAAGGCGGATCTACTTTATCGTGGTGTGGGTGATGAAACCCCAGACATTGACTGAAAAGATACAAAAAATCATAAGCACATGAGAAACACCATAAAGGAAACATTCAGTGAAATGAACTTGTGTATTTGTAACAAAAGCAGGAATCCCAATTTTGCGTTGTCAACCGCGCTATTTGGGAGCTGTCTGTGAAATATTACGGTCTAATAGAGCTGGTATCGGCGAGCATTTCATTGTCGACAAAACCAACAAAAGCAACGACCGAAATCGACACTGTCGACAACATTGCTGCGAAGTTTAGCTTAGGCCTATGTTGAATTCATCACCTGTTTCGGCTCTGTTAATGTACTAAGACAGCTCAAATCGAAGTCTTCATATAGAAAACAGAGGCGCGGATGGGGGGCGCGCGCCTCCCGGTAAAGCTGCAAAAATCTTGCAAAATCAGCCAATTTGTGGGACAAGTTTACCTTTCAGCCCCGGTAATTTTGACGTTTTGTTCAATATCTGGATCCGCTCCTGGAAAATCCCAACTCTTTATAAATTCAAAAACCGGATCCGGAAATTTTGGTACCGAAACACGTTATCCTATGTCACTGTTATCCATGCATAAATGTTCCTGGCATGAAAACGAAACGTCCCATTTATCTTTAAACTTTGGAATAAGCATTTAGTTTGGGCTATCTTTATTTCTAGTTCAGTAGCTTCCGCTGAAGCACAATCAAGTATTGGCAGAATAAAAACCAATAACCATTCATAAATGTAAACATTAATAAATGTTTAACCCTTGTGAAAATTGTTTGTTAACTGTATGAAAAGTATAATTACAGTGTCGCATGCTCAATTGGCAGTCACAATGTTTAAGCATCAACAACATATGATTAAAGAGAATAAAAAACACCATGTTTATTGTGTCCCCGATTGTATACTCAATCCGCACTTGTTAATTAATCAATTATTTTTTTACATTTTCTTTGAGTCCTACAACAATATTTATGTCTCTAATTTGAAAGGGCAGTTAATTAGTGTTATCATATATATAATGCAATAATTATGGATTGTTAAGATAAGAAAATCAATAAGAGCTGAAGCTTAATATTCTCCCATATACTTCACAATGGTACTGTGTCCCAATCCTTCCCAATGGCTCCGAACCTCCACATTCCGAAAGAAAAGTTATCAATCGTCCTTAAATTTTTAACTCTTAAAGTCTGATCAGAATAAATTTTGGTAGCCAACCGTAAGCTAAATAAACTTTAAAATGAGTGCTTACTTGGAATATTAAACAGCCCCACCCTAGAGCAAGCCCCAATACAAGACCATGGCCATATAAAATTACGCTGCATGCTGATAGGAGTGAAATAACCATGATTACAAATCTCAAATAAATGTTTTTCTGGTATTTTTTTTTATTGTTTTCCGTTTTTTGTCGACATTCGATATACGAACAGGGCTTGTGGCAGGTTCACGATGGCTGATACCCTAGCGATGCGATGGAATGACAATTTCCTGATGGCAGCATGATAATGGGCAGCTGCAACTTGAGATTGTATTTAGTTATTTAAGTCAATATACCAACTTATTGTTATCGGGTTATCATTATCCATGGTGTTATTGTTGTTATTTTGTTGGCTTGCTGTTGTTTGTTTTCTATATCCCTTTCCTTCCTCCTCTATTATTCACCACGACCAACGTCATAGGTTCCGTTTGCGTTCTTTCTTTTGTCACCCTTATACGTAATTGCCGTTAAATTGGCATGGATACGTCTCACAGGTACGTCATAATGTTTTTTTCACAACCACTGATCCATCTTTGGTATCATAGTTCTATCTATTAATAATATATTTATGGGGTCTAAAACCACCGTTTAAGAGAACAGAGGCTTGAAAGATGTCTTTTGGCCGCCATTTTTGGATTTAGCGAATAAGCCCCACTTCCCAATTTCCGATTTTGGCCGATTGTGGATATGGATGTTCAGTAGGGACATACAAACATATAAACCAAAAACCTTCTGTTGCAATTTGTTCTAGTTCGTCCATAAGTTTTACTGGACTAACAAGTTCATGTCCTGCTTATAACTCTTGTAATACGTTGACCGGAATACCTTCAATTATTATGTTTTTTCAGAATCTTCCATCCTATACCTTTTGGGACAAACAGCTTTAAATATGTACACTAAAGATCACCTGAGACGGTGGACATGAGTTTTTTTGAGATCATGACATTATTTTTAATTAAAAGACCAGGACATGAGTTTTTCTGTGAGGCTACGGATTGGCTGAATTAGCTAGGATGTTCCATTTCTTTGGGTGTCAGTATTTTGGATTTTTGCTGTCCTACTGTTGTTTAATTTTTTGGGTGGGTCCGTGTTGTCTTCTGGTTCCATTTTTTGTGGTTCCTGGGTTCTGCTAGTTCCATTCTTTTGCTGGTGTCTGGTTGTTTTTACTAAATTTAAATAATTTTGTTTTCTAGTGTGTACTGGTTCATTTTTATTCAATTGTCTTTTCACTAATTTTATAGGATCTAGTTTACTCTAACTTGAAGCCTGGTCCAAGCCTGCTTCACTAGTTTGGGTTCATGTCAGATGTTTGAAACAATAATGATAGATTTGATGATTTTATCGCAGGATACAAGATTTTATCGGTCTCCCTCTCGCTATGATTTTTGAATATTGCGCTTGTCGCTCCACGACTCGCACAATATTTTCAAAACTCATTGCTTGACCGATAAATTTTTTTTGTATCCTACTACCTCAAATTATCCACTATTATTCATACTCATCAAAAATATCACTGGCTCAAGAACTTGCCGGGCATACACATCTTGAACCTCTCATGAACCCCATTCAACCTTTGACTCTGTTAGATGTATGTCCCTGCTAGAGGATCTTGCAATTTAAGTTTCACTAGGTGATTAGTTTTTTTTAATTTAGCTTGATATTATGATTTTGTACATCTTCTGATACTGCAAAGGCCTGGGACAAGTCATCATGGATATCCCCAATTTTATAGCCAAATAACAAAATTGTTGAACGTGGCACTTCGGTATGTTACATACATGTGCATTGTCGTATTTGAAGTAGTCCCGTCAGTGTTTGAGAATGGCCAATGGGATAAATTAATGCCACCAAGTGAAAGTGTTTGATCTCAACCATAAATTAAATTTTGGAGTACTCTGATTCTGATTGGACACAAACCCTAAACTAAAGGAACGATAAGTTCTTGTGTGGATAAAAAAAGTTCCTGAAAAAAAGAATTACATACTCCTTCCTTAAAGATTCAGAATGCAATCCTACAAGGATTGCAAATACTTTACCATTTGGGCGAGTGTAATATTTGGAAAGGCTAAATTGTGGATATAAATTCTGAAATCATTTCTGACAAGTAATAGAGTTGTAATTTTCATCTCTTTTCAGTTTAGATAGTACTTCTTGATGCGAAAGTTTAATGTATTGGAACATTTTTAAGTTAACCAGTTAATGCTGGGGACGATTTAGTGCTAATAAGAGTGCTAATTAGTAGCTATTAAAGGAAGAGTGGTTTTATGCACAGTTTTATTTGTATATTTAGTATTTTTGTACTTGATCATTGTTATGATCTTTTCTAATTACCAAGAGCTATGATGATATATAAAATGAAATTGATTATGTTTAATTATATCAAGTAAGTTTTGTGATTTCACAAATCAGGCATTGTAATGGTTTCCCCACAAATAATTCCAACATTATTCCGAATCATAAGGTGATCCTTCCAAAATAACTATATGCATGGGTCACTAACTTTAACCATAAGCTTAACTATGTTTTATTTTGGAGTAATGATCACTTTGCAGATATTTCCGACGACTGTTTTTTTTTTAAATGGCAACCTTTTGAAATATCAAGCAGTACCCATTCTTTGTATCTTCGTACTCAAGGTGGTCTTTTTTGTTTTTCTTCTGATTATTTTCAAACATCACAATCTATACTTACTAAGTAAAGATTCACCTTAGATTAATATGACTAGTGTTTTGTATATACAAAAGGTTGCTGTGCTGATATTTTGAGTTTTGAGAAAACTACCTGATACCTTCTTAGCTGTAGTATGTTTGAAGGGAGGGGGTAAAAATGTGATTTTTTAAAAATGGCCCGAGGCATTTTTTCATGAATAACAAATAATGCATGGAATTCAAGAAAACCTAACTGAAAATTCCAGTTGCATCGCTTACTTATGTATATATGTTGGTTTTTTTTTTAATTCTATGGCTTTAATTTGAAGTTTAAGGTCTTTTTTAATCAGGGCAGTGTTTTACCTGTAATCTAATTAAAGAGGGTTGTTATCACAAAGAACACTTTAAGGTAGAAGGGGAGGGATTGACATTTTTTAAAAATAAACATGATAGAAACTTACGTCTTTGGGTAAGTAATGGGTGTATCAACAAAGTACTGAAAAAAATAACAATTTCAAATTTCATGCATATTAGTTTACCTAATTTGCATACTAATTAGTCGTAAATCACATATTTTAGCTCTGCAATAGAACATCACAGAAAGTTGGTTGAGGTGTTAAATGAAAGCTTTGAAAAGATCTATGATTTGGTCTACTTTGAAAACCATCTCAGCTATAGAGGGGGTGTAGTATGTAAAAAAGTAATATGTGCCACCTGAATTTTTGGGAACCTGGCCATGGATAAAAAGTACTGACTCTAGTGTATTCAAAGTAGACCAATGCATAGATCTTGGTATAAAGATTATTTGTGCAAAGTTTCAGCTCTATAGGGGTGTATTTTGCCTGCCCATTTTTTAAAGCTCAAGAAAAACGCTTTTAATCTAGACACTTAATTTGCATATTATGCAAATTATTTTAGGTTTAAAGCAATTTGAAAACAGATTAGAAAGTACATGATTTTAGAAAATGTGATACTAGCAGACTCAAACTATATTCCATTGAATTTACGGAATGTTAAGAAGTAAAATGTTAAAAATAGCTGGTGAAAACCATAAGAAACAAAGAAATTGCACCAAATTTCCTTTGGTTCTATGTTTTGAGGCTCAGCAATACCCACGGTGAACTACATGAACGATAACATCGACCTAATGCCGATTGAAAATGTGATTAAAAGTATTTAAAGATAAAAATGTGCTCTTGAATAATGTAAAAAAACAATTTTGAAAAAAAATATTAATTTTGGGGGGGGTCTAATCCCTCCCCTTCTACCTTAAGATACCAGTACATGTAATTATTAACTTTTTACACTTATTTTAAAGCAGACCAAAATTCCTTGATTTTTTACTCAGGATGTAAACATTTTCTTGCAAAGATAGCAATCAAGGATATCAATTAACACTTAAGTGCCTAAGGGGGGGTCCATAGTACCCAAGATTTGTTTTTCGGCGATTTCTCACTCGTGAAAAATATTTTTGAACTCTAATTTTTTGTAATGTGTAACTATCGATGCGCTTCTTTCCATAAAAAAAAAAATTACTAAAATTTCTTGCCCGTTAATGAGATACTTAGCTTGGGTCCCTAGGAACCCCCCCTTAGGCACCAACGGGAGTGTGATTTTAAAAATAAAAATTAGCAAACCCTGTTGCCAGAAATATTTTTCTGCTTATGTATGTTCATATGCATGAAACAAAATTAATTACATAATCAGAAAAAAATAATAACCCTTTATGTGCGATGATTCCATCCGAACGACTGCGCGCCATTGCTGTACAATCCTATGGGCAAATACGACTGCCCCCATAAAAATACAAGAATGTACAAAATGGTACATGTTTGTGTTAATATATGTAAATTGGTCCTTCTAGAGCAGATATAAACATCAAAATGATTTGCAATGTGTATGCTGTGGAAGCAAGGTCGCGGAAACCTCATACTACTTTTTTTGAGCGATTTTGACGCATTTCGAAAACAAGATTTGCCCCTAATTTCCAGACGATAAACCGGAACCCATATTGCACCTGTGGCTTTGTCTTATGCCCCCTCAAAGGTGGTATGAGTTTCATTTGAAAATTCCCTCGGGAAAGTGGTCAACCCCCCCCCCCCCTTAGGCACAATGTGAGTGAAAACACCTTAGGCACTTAAGTGTTAAGGGACAATTGTTTATACTTTCTTTCATCACGAAATTTGCAAGACTCATCACAATGCGAATTGATATAGAATAGTATGAGCACAACTGCAAAAACACTACCACAGCAGTGGCAAAAGATCCGGTAAACAGAATTAACTTTACTTTCATGTGCGGATAAACAAAAGCCAAGTAATTTTTGCCTTTATGTGATGAACAAAGTATAAATTGCTTAATAAGTGAAAAAAAGAAATTTTGTGCACTGTAATTTAGAACTTGAAAACTTGGCATGCTGATACAACTTGAGCCAAGGAAGAATACTGCACACTCTGTTGATCTACAGTGCCCTCTAGAGGTTACCCAGAGGTGTACTGTGATAGTAAAAGGTCAAATTCTGTGATAAAGTGTGAAATAATTGTGGGCTATCAGCTGTCTGGCAAAGGAAAAATTCAAGCAACAGTTTAGTTAAAACATTATGACAGATTAAGTGATGTTTTCCCCGTGTCAATTTTTTTTCCTGAATTTGGCAGAGTAAACCGCTTTCAGTCCATTAGATTTTGTTGATTGGTTGGTTGGTTACATAATACCCAAGGGTGACCCTTTTTCTTTGGAAAACTTCATTGGAACTTGCTTATTCCTATAAGACACATTTTCAGATTTGAATGACCTGTGCCCATATGATGGTTTACTGCCAAAGAGAAACATTTGTATAGGTTAAAAATATTTTTTTTTAAAATAAGCAGTTACCATCATAGTAAGAATTTAATATGAATGTTATTCTTGTGGATGGTGCATAACCAAAAACAGCTGACCTTGTGTGAAGCTATTTCTGTGTACTTGGTAGTTTAATTGCTACCCAGTGAGTTTCATTGTGAATTGAACTGGCTATTCCACTGCAAAGTCCACCTCAAGAGCTGGGTAATGGAGTGGAAAGTCATCTGAAATACCAGCAGAACTGGAGCCCTCTAAAAATGAGGTCATAACTTGATAATGAAATGCATGAATCTCGGAATTTTTGACATGGTTATTGAGAAGTAAATATTTGTTAATATAAAGTATATAATAATATTCTAAAAAGATTACAAATATTTTTAATATTTTTGGTTTCATCGGGAAACAATCATTTTGACTCGCACTGTATGAACTATGCATTCACCTGCTTTGCACCTGGACCACATTGTATATGTTCAGGTGAGTGTATTGTTTGATCCACTATCTTTGAGGTGAAAGTGATGTATGAATTATGCATCCACCTGCTTTGCACCTGGACCACATTGTATATGTTCAGGTGAGTGTATTGTTTGATCCACTATCTTTGAGGTGAAAGTGATGTATGAATTATGCATCCAACTGCTTTGCACCTGGACCACATTGTAATGTTCAGGTGAGTGTATTGTTTGATCCACTATCTTTGAGGTGGAAGTGATGTATTAGTCAGGTAGCCATGGTCCAACTTATGGCTGACCGTAAAATTGAGTATGGACACAATTTTTCTGCGGAAAATGATAGATAAGGGTGTGTAGAATAAGAATCTGCCGGGTGCCACCTGGGCATCCTTGAGCATTTTGAGAAATCAAAGATGGCGTCGCCATAAATGATAATTATCTATTCAACCCTATATTATCAAACTATGGAGTTACTAGATATACTATAGGACCCAATGAACAAATGCATGGCACTTGTAACATTGAGTCATAATCCAAATTCAAAATGGAAGCCAAATCTAATAATTTTAAAATATGCCATATAACAGCAAATACCTGTGATAAAAAATAAAAATGAAGTACTTAGATTATGTTGTTAGACACAATAAATGTATTTCTGATACTTTTAAAGTTGTAACATGACGTCAATCAATATGGCAGCCAAAAACATGAATATCTTCCAAAAATACTTGACACAAATGTCTAAATATTACCTTCAAGTATAAATTATTGTGTCAATGAAACAATTAGAAATGTACCTATGATCATAACCAAGTGATACCAGGTAATCCGGATAGATAAAAATGGGTCAAATTATAAATTGAGTGCAATATATGTGAAAAAAGTAATTCCTATGGTATTTTTGACAACTTTGCACCCTATTAGTTTTATTTCGATTTTGGCGCATTTAAAACAAATTGAAATGTATGTTGAACATTGGTTAGGATCAAAGGTACATTTCTAATGTCATTGACACATTGATTTCGATTTGAAGGCTGTAATACTTACAAATTTGTGCCAAGTATTTTTTGAAGATGTTCACGTTTTGGCTGCCATATTGATGTCATGTTACAATTTTAAAAGTATCAGAAATACATTTAATTGTGTCTAGCAACATAACCTAAGTACTCGTCTATTTTTATCGCAGGTATTTACTGTTATATGGCATATTTTTAAATTATTGGATTTGGCTTCCATTTTGAATTTGAAGTATGACTTAATGTTACAAGTGCCATACACTTGTTCATTGGATCCTATAGTATATCTAGTAACTCCATAGTTGGATAATATAGGGTTGAATAGATAATTATCTTTTATGGCGACGCCATCTTGGATTTCTCAAAATGCTCAAGGATGCCCAGGTGGCACCTGGCAGATTCTTATTCTACACACCCTAATCTATCATTTTAAGCAAAAAAATTGTGTCCATACTCAACTTTATGGTCACATGAAGGTTCTACCTGACTATATGAATTATGCATCCACCTGCTTTGCACCTGGACCACATTGTATATGTTCAAGTGAGTGTATTGTTTGATCCACCATCTTTGAGGTGAAAGTGATGTATGAATTATGCATCCACCTGCTTTGCACCTGGACCACATTGTATTATGTATTAGGGCAAGGGGAGGCACCAATGGGCAAAAAAGAAAGAGGTTTGCTAAATGTTTTCATTAACAAGATCAAGAGCATCATCAAATGATTGAAACGGATTGGAACCATAAACTTGGAACCATAAAGAAACCGCTACCATTTTTTTTTTTTTTTTTTTTGATAATATAGGGTTGAATAGATAATTATCTTTTATGGCGACGCCATCTTGGATTTCTCAAAATGCTCAAGGATGCCCAGGTGGCACCTGGCAGATTCTTATTCTACACACCCTAATCTATCATTTTTAGCAAAAACATTGTGTCCATACTCAACTTTATGGTCACATGAAGGTTCTACCTGACTATATGAATTATGCATCCACCTGCTTTGCACCTGGACCACATTGTATTATGTATTAGGTCAAGGGGAGGCACCAATGGGCAAAAAAGAAAGAGGTTTGCTAAATGTTTTCATTAACAAGATCAAGAGCATCATCAAATGATTGAAACGGATTGGAACCATAAACTTGGAACCATAAAGAAACCGCTACCAGGTGCAGTCCAACATTATACTTTGTGTAAAAAGAGTCTCCAATATCTTAATTGTTTTGCTTAGAGTGAATGATCTTATTATTTTGAGCTATGCAACAAAATGAACAAATGTAATATCACATTAAGTATTAATATGAGCAAATTTCTTAGAAACCACCCTTCTGATATGTGAAGTATTTTGATGGTTACAAAAGTAGCTACCGGCAGTTTATGAACAGAAGAAATCAAAATGTATGATCCCGCTAAAGAGTCAGGGTTTACTGTAAATTTTGTTGGGTTAATTGTTAACCCTAAAAGTTGGTGAAGAAACACAAGTTGTGTAAATTTGTACCCATTTATTTGGTGGTTGTTGATATACACTGCAAAATAGGCATGTTAAATTTAACCCTTGTGTTATCAGAGGACCATGATCAAGAATGTTCACTAGTATGAAGTTTTTGATGTTATTCTAACACTGGTGGTATTACTTTTAACACCTAAAGGGGTATTGTCATACCTGTAGGTATAAACAGAAACACCATCAATGCCAAATAACACCTCAAGTGTGGTTCTCTGTTAACACCAAAACTTTTACTGTTTTGCATTGTGTATTAACCAGGGTTGGGTGCATGTAATTTTTTCCAATCTATTAATGATGTAAACCAGTAGGATTTACATAACATTTCTTTGTACCATATTCTCAATTGGACTACACATTCCTGACTGAAATGTTGCACTAAGGAATGAAAATAATACACTGGCCTAATCAATGTATATTTAAGATTTTGGCTCAAATTGTAAAAAGAAATCAAAAATTACTCTTGTGTTGAACTAAGGTCGGACACTCAACCTTTGACATATAAAACATACCTGTATGCTGTAACTACATATGTTTTACATTTTCAGAAAATATCTACAATTTTGAATGATCGGGTATTGCAATTTTACTAACTTCCTCTCAACATTCCCGTTTTATAGAAAAGTCTCCCCTAATTAACTAAAATCGGATTAGGCCTGATGATAAAGTTATAGCATATGAATATGTAATTTAAATATCACACTAAGAGTGTCTAATTAATAAAATAGAAAACTTTAGAAACTGGTCCATTCGTGAAACTCGATCGTAAATCTGTGTGTATACTACGTCATGCCTTGTGGACTAAAATATTGAAAGCATGGTGCACGTATGGACATACGCATGATAGTTGGGTCATTTGGAGCAATTCCGTGACTGTGGAGAGCAGAACATCATTTCTCAGTGGATTTGTCTTCTATGAACGTTAATGAACAATTTTAGCGGGGGTGCCCCTCGCGAAAGTGTGGGCGGAATCCAGGAGAGAGGAAAATTCATACTACAGGGGTCAAAAATGAAAAATGCTTGGACTGCTGTAAAAAGGTAACAAAAGTGTTCGTCTTGTTACAAGGATTAAAAAAAGGTATAGTTTGTACTACTTACAACTTGTGGTTATGGAGATATAACACAAAAATCGTCGAATGTCAAAGGTCATTATGAAAGGTTAAATCTTAAATATTGCTCCGATTTCTTCAAAAATGGTCTCAAATTGTTCATAATTTATTTCCTCAGAGACTGCAACAAAAACATATTTCCAACACCGTCAACATATTTTTAAAATTAGGAGATCAATAGAGGCCAATGGGGTTGACCTTGTTTGCCATTTATCTCGATAAACAAATACAAATGAGTGTCAGCTACTTTTGTTGCAATCCCAGTGGAAAGGTTAACAATCTGAGACCATTTTTAAAGAAATCGGTGCAATATTAAAGATTTAACCTTTGGTGATGATATTTGACGGATTTTGTCTTATACCTTGGTAACCATACCTTATAGGTAGTACAAACTATATCTTTTTTTAATCCTTGTAACAAGGAGAACACTTTGGTTACCGTTTTACAGCAATCCAAGCATTTTTCATTTTTGACCCCTCTATTATGAATTTCCATCCTCCTGGATTCCGCCCACACTTTCTCGAGGGGCACCCCCGCTAAATTTGTTCATTAACCTTCATAGAAGAAAAATCCACTGAGAAATGATACTCTGCTCTCCACGGTCACGGAATTGCCCAAAATGACCCAACTATGAGTTTGTATACATGTACAAATGAGTTTCACAAACAGATGCCAGGTTTGTATTTCAGATTTTCAAAATAACAAAAAAAAAGAACAGGCAAATATGTATTAATGTGATTTTTTACTTTTCTGTGCAATTTTTATACGTTTCAAAATGGTGATATGGTATTCGAAAAAAAACTCATTTCGAAGGTCATTGAGTACAATATGAACATAATAGCCACGTTTAGATGCCAGGTGGTATAGGTGTGTGCTTGTACTTGGAATGTGGAACTGGAATTTGTTCTTTAATCGATCGAACAAAAGAATAACACTTTTCCTGCACAAGTACCGTGGAACCCATACCTGCCTATTGTAATATTCCACATACCTGGAAAGGGGTATCAGGTTGCGAGAGACTATAGACCCTATGCAATAGGCAGCAATGCTGTAAGCCAGGAGAGCCCCATTACATGACTACAATACATCCACCTGTTATTGAATTCCAGAGATGCTCAAGTTGTACAGGTGATCTATTATACTCTTGGTATTTCCACCGTAGGGCAAGGACGATCATATGATAATCGCCAAGTGTGATGTCATATTGCAAAGGGTCTAGTCCTCTGTTTCGTCATCAACACAAGAACTATGTAATCTTTGTATACATTTCTGTGCAGGATATGCTTTCATTTTGTATAAAAGAACAAATGATATGATTATGTATAATTTGTAACAACTCAAATTGAAATAAATATTTTAATATGAAATGATATTGTCTTGCAATGTATGAGTATTTCATATTTTTATTACAATTTAAGGTTTTTGTGTGTTTTTCCCATAATTATGTTGAGCATCTCTGAATGGCTCATTAAATATTTGATATATAACAAAGTATAACCTTTGAGTAACTAATCAAAATAGAACTATATTTCTGTGTGGACCTTTTAAACTTTTCTCACCATGTCTCTGATTAGCTTACTATATCATAATTCTGTGAATAACCATTCATAGGACATTGCCGGATAAGGAGAGAAGGCTGGCCTCTATAATCATTATCAATTTTGAGTTGGTGTTTTACAACTATGTTATATTCGCAAGGTGTTTTTTATCCCCAAAATACATTTGTATTAAGAAAAAATGAGAAATGTAAGAGAAACTTTAGGGGCATGCTACCTGGAAAAGGCAAAGCTTAGAGCACGCCTCCATTTAAATGACCAGTTAGGACCTAAATGAAGAAACAGGAAGATGTTGCATAGCTGCCCTTTGTTATGGAGGCTCGTAAGTGATGCCTAGATAGACCTTTTGTCCTTCACAAGCTACAAAGAGGCTACATAAGACGGCCGTTTATAAAAGTACCCCAATACCTATTCATACTAATGTAGCGCAATGAATGGCAAGTCCTGTACCCACCAGAGATGCTTATAGCTAAATTGCCCATTTTGCTGGCACCGGGATATCACAAATTCTTCCTCAAGGACTGGAACAACCCAGTCATTTAGCATTGCAAGATTGACTTCTCCATTGGTGGTGTTCAGGTGAAAAAGAAGGGGGCCAATAAGTCCACCGTTTCCAACAAGGCCAATCCGCACTAATTTTGTTTTGTCTCGAGTCCCTCCTCTCAAAGGCAAAGTCCAGAGAGAACCCTGATGCTAACCACCTTAAATCCAGAGAGAGTTCAAGCAAAGTCCCACCCCTTTAAACAGTCTCTAAGGAGTTTAAGAGAGAAAAGAAAGACTTGCTGACTTGCTATCAACCAAGTAACATCTATTGTTATTGAACCTGGTGAACATTTTTCACCTGGAGGTGACTCCTCATGGGCTGAATGGCGATGTCTCAACAGATTGAGAACCAGAATCGGCCGATCTAAGGTTTCCTTGCAGAATTCGGGCTACCTAGAAGCAGATCAGGACACTACATGTGGTTGTGGAACAGAACAACAACAATGGAACATTTCTTGGTCTGCCCACTGTTGGAGCAACAATGCACAGACAAGGACATTGCGGAATTCGGTGAAGCATTAAGCAGCCAGACATTGTACCCATCTCTGGCTAGATCATATTTGAGAACCACTGTGTTTGGACACGACAAGAAGATGCCTTCCGTAACTTAAATTTGCGGGTGGTCTTGAAGTTAATACCTAGAAGTATGTAATACCCGCAGAAGCATATACCATACTTAATTTAGTTCTGCACATGCCATAAATCTTTTTACGTCATCAGTTACATACACTATCAATCTACAATTTCAACTTACCAATTCGTTTCAATAAAGGTGACAAAACTTTGACCTATCATTGCATCTCAAAGCACATGGTCCATTGACTGCCAAGTTTGCTAGAGACAACCTGTATTCCAAGTAGTAATATTTTTGAAGTACGGAAAACCAGCATTGTATGAGCACATTCCAGCTTTCAATATCATAGCAAAATGTGACTTCAGTTGTTAATTATAGTTATATTGTGATTTTATGGCATTTGTGTTGCGGTTTGTTTCTGAATACATTTATAATGCTGATGGTAAAGAAAAGAAGAACACTTAAAATTAAATGTCGGTCATTTTGGAACAAAAAGTGCCTAAGCACGAATGCAATCATGGTAAATATTAAAATTTATTTTTAATATTAAATATATTAATTTGATCAAATATTTTAATTTCAAGAAATTTCAAGGAACAGAAACTGAAAGCCATAATATATTAAAAAAAACCCTCAAAATTATAAAAATGGCGGCCATTTTGAATTGTTTTGGCGCCAAGCTGGAACTGATTAGTTCAAGAGTTATTCAATGTTATTCATCACTGGTATTAAGTAAATAACTCATGAAATACAATCTTTAACACTTAAGTGCCCAAGGGGGGGGGGTTCCATAGTACCCAACATTTTGCGATTTCTTGGTTATGCAATCAAATTTTTCAAGGAGTTTTTTGCTAATTGTCTGATTTATGAATACGCTTCTCCTGATACAAAAAGAATTAAAATCCGCCCACGGCTTCATTAGAATAATTAGGTTGGGTCCCTAGGACCCCCCCCCCCCTTGGCACTAAAGGAAGTGAAAAAAAATCAAGATATTTTACTAATTAAAAAATTAAAGTAATTAAATCTTGGGATTTATTTGCTTAGATATATACCTTAGGAGGTAATTAATTAATAATTCTATTACCTTTACTGCCCATTATTCAAAAGCGCGCTCTTTGATTGGTTAGTTTACTGCCCATTATTCTGCGATAATGGGTCGCGATTGCGCCCTAGTGCGTGATGCAAAGTGAACATTCTTTTCGGTGCGTGTCACCATCACTAAAGGCGCACGCGCTAACCTTTACGCGGAGGAAACACGGCTCGCGCTGTTAAGACGTAAACAACTGTTCCGTTTTTAGTAAGAAATTGCCATTTTTTCTGTTATTATTTCATTTATTTGGGTAATAGAAATAAAGGGTGCGATGTCCATGTTTATGCCGAATAATATGTCCTCGGCAGTAAAAACATTTGAATAATGGGTCTCGGCTTCGCCTCGCCCATTATTCATGTTTTTACTTGCCTCGGACACATTATTCTTGCATGAACATCAACATCTTACCCTTTATTTCTTAATTAATAATACTTAAATCAAATAACCTTTTATATGCCGATAGCATAAATTTTAATTTTGTCATGCCGTGCTCTTAACTGTGTAAGTCTATGGGAAAAATAAGGCGATTTTGAAGTTTCTGAGAAAAATACAAGATGGTATAAATTTGGCTATATTTTGCAATGATTATTTTAATTGGTTATTCTAGAGTAGATGTAATGAATTATTTTGGTTCAAAACCTTATATTGGAGTTGATGAGGATGGAAATGTGCGAACCACTCTTTTTCGAAGAGTGACAATTTCAATTGGCCATAGGTCATAGGTCGGATTTTAATTTTTATTGTGGGTATGTGGTTCTTACGTGACCCCCATTTATTTGTGTTAGTGTCATGATCAAACTCCCACGGGAAAGTGGTTATCTGGGTTGGGTCCCTAGGAACCCCCCCTTTTTTTTTTTTTTTTTTTTTTTTTTTTTTTTTTTTTTTTTTTTTTTTTTTTTTTTTTTTTTTTTTTACCCCCCCCCCCCCCCGGGCACTAACGGAAGTTTTTTTTAGCTTGGGCACTTAAGTGTTAAACTTCATAACATTTGGAATATTTGTCAAAATAAGCTAAAATATTGAAAAAATGGTGGCCATTTTGAAATCGCTGGCTACCCCCTTGCACATTGGCGGCCATTTTGAAATTGCTGGCTACCCCTGTGCACATCAAACAAAAAAAAATTAGCTATAATAGATTCACGCTGATGGGGCAGGCGGGAAAAAGTTTATGACCTGTCGAATGCATGGAATAGGGCCGTGACTTGCGCCAGCGTTTAATCCGATTACAAATTGATTTTGTAGGGTGAAAGAACGGCCAATTTGCAAAGAAGTAGACCTATTATACCAACTGTACAACATAAAGAAACTAGAATTTCGCGGTTCTCGGCTTTCGCGCTCGCTATATTCAAAGAATATAAGCTGTGGGCCGCCCCATGACCTTTGACCCTGGCACGTGACCTTTGATCTCATCAACATATGAGGGATCACATGGTGCACCTATGACAAAAGTTTGGTTCCAATTGAACTTCAAGTTTTCAATTTAGATGAATTTTACATTTTTAGCCCATTTTTCAACTTGACCTCACATGACCTTTGACCTTTCAACATGACCTTTGACCTCATCAACGTATGACGGATCCCATTGTGCACCTATGACAGAAGTTTGGTTCCAATTGAAGTGAAACTTTTCAATTGAGGTCAATTTAAAAAAAACTTAACAATTTGTGACACACACATCCACACATACACACATACACACGCACAACGGATTGCTTGGAGCTACTGGTCCGTGAAGACTAGCATGCACCGTGGACCCTGGAGGTCAGGGCACTTGTTCAGTCACCTGTTTCCTGTAAGAATACGGTTAAAATTTGTATGTCAGGTCGAAATAGAAGTATCAATGCCAACTTTTTTTTTTCTTTTTTTTCAGTTTAATATTCCTACAAATTTTACACTTAATATTGATAGCAACTATGATTTTCGAGACAGATCTCGCCATTTCTCAGCTTTAAGGGTACATT
>JAMKCH010012136.1:0-42647 GCA_023653785.1 Ophioderma brevispina | reverse complement strand
CGTGGGGAGTAATGTTCTTAAATGGAGATCTTTGAAAATTTCATCACTTTTACATTGGTACAAAGTTGCGTCAAGTTTCCCTTTTTGTGCACCAGTCACAAGATAGTAACGCAGTTCAGAACATTTTGTTACAAAGTGCGTTTTTGTTATAAGTGCGTGCCAACCCTTATCCTCTGTTTCATATATGTTATTCACACATACACGTTTCATGGATGGCTGAGTAATCAATGTTTTCAATAATGGGAGAAATAGGACTGGGACCAATTTGATAAAAGTTAAAAGCTTTTGATTCCTCTTCCAATCGCTATCTCCTCTCTTTCAAATGTTCAGTCAGGTGCGTCATTACATAATTTTCAATTTTAGCAAGATCTTGCTTGTCATTGGTTCTAGCCCAGCAAAAAGCATGTGTTGTAGCATGTTTATTAATTTGCATCAGTGTCCAGATCCTTCAATTGGACTACAAAGCAAAGTAGGGCTTTGTGGTAACTGAGTATGCTCGCACCCCAAATTTGACGGTCAGGGAGAGGCATTTCTATTTCCATCAGTTTCCATCATTCCTTATTTTTTGCTGCTTTTTTCAAACCAAGGGGCATTTTTTTCTTCAATTTCCAAAATTTCTAAGTAATCATTACACAACTACCTTTCAATTAAGACATAATTGCATGGCGTCGACTTAATTATCGTTTTTCTGTCAAAACTGATACAAGTGGCTGAACCGTCTATGTACACCAACGGCTGTGTGGCATTTGTGGAATGGTTTTGTATTGATTCTTCTTTTTCCGACAACAAATGAACGAATTGGCTACCTGTAATCTTAAATCAGCATTGTGATTCCGAACTAATGTCAAGAAAGAGGGTGTCCTTTAGACCGTTTATGGTGGGGCTCAGGATGGTGCACAACCCCATCGACTGATAGCTGTTAGGAACAGTTTGGCGGAGGTCTTTGGACATCGTGTTGATTGCACTGCACCATAATGTGGAATGGCCACCACGATCATCGGATCTGACTGCTTTCGATTTTCTTTGGGGATACTCAAAGCAAGTTTTACCACCCCGCCCACCTACCTTGCGTCGCTTCGTCTGAGGAATCCTGAGTTTGATCATTACGACTCCAGAGACCATGATTCGCAAGCGGTTAGCGAAATGGAAACGCGTGCTCACCTATGTAATAGAGAGAGAGATTATGGAGGCCATGTTGAGGGACCTGGAGAGTAATTTCATCTAAAGAAAAAGTATGGTAAGTTGATATTATTACTGGCAAATCATTTGTTTTTTAATTTCTACAAGATTATTTACATGCAAAACTTGGTCCAAACCAAATTTGACTTGTGCTGTCTAGAAGGATATATATATATAATATATATATATATATATTAGATAATATTGGGCGGGGGACTAGGTGTCCCCCCTCATCTTTTCACTCCCTCTGTCCCCTTCCCCCCTCTCCGTCTGGTGTAAAAAGTGGGCCCCAGTGTAAAAACCCATTGTGCATTTTGGTCACATCCAGTTCTAGCTTGAATTTCATGCCAATGATAGTAAATCATATGGCACTTTATTTCAGAATAGAGTAAATAATTACCTAATAGCTGTAGAAATGGAAAACTTTCTTGTGCATGGCATACATCAATGTATACTTTTTTTGGTTCTCTCGAAAATGTGTAATATGAGGGTTTTGTTCCTGTACCCGGTTTTTACTACATTTGAGGTTTTGCTTTTAAAGGTCAAATGCACATATGAGGTTTTTCCCCCCAGCACGATATTCTCTATATATATTATTATCAAATGACTAGACAAGGAAAGCCAGATGGCATTGTTGCCTCTTAGTTTTCATCAGAGAGTCATTTAATAAACATGTGCCCTCTCAACACTATACATTAGCTTCATAGATAGTGTGAGGTAAAGAAGTACTCAAGAACTAGTACAATAATGCAAGAGCAGCATGTTTGAGATGAATTGAAATATCACAATGTAAGAAAATTAATCCTTATTCACTTCGCGGCGTTTGCCTTTGAATTTCACAACATCCTACTGAGCATTTGCTCTAGCTACTATTTATGTTTGAGTTAAATATCACAAAATATCTTGAATGATTACTAGCAAAATCCTACTGAGCGTTTTGCTCGAGCCCCTTTTGGCGTTTGCCTTCCAGTTGTTCAACATCAGAATGAACTGAATATAATAGGAACAATTCTACTGAGGTGGCGTTTGCTCTCGCCTCTTTTGGCGTTTGCCGTTATAATAATAGCACAATTCTACGGAGCGTTGCTCTCGCCCCTTTTGCGTTTGCCCTTCAGTATAAATTAATATAATATAATAGCACAACTCTACGGAGCGTTTTGCTCTCGCTCCTTTTGGCGTTTTGCGTCAAGTATAAATTAATATTAATTAATAGCCCAACTCTAGAGATACTGCACGATTTAGGGAAGGAAAAATTTGCTATGTTTAGGAAAACATAGCAAAAGAAATGCTTAAGAAATTACAATCAGGGCTGTATTTCTAAATATAGCACAATATAAACACAGCACCAAAGATAAAGAAAATACATAAGAAATAAAAAATCAGAGCGTATTTTCTAAACAATAGCACCTAAAAAAAGCAAAACCAATACATAAGAAATAAAAAATTCAGAGCTATATTTTCTAAACATAGCAGCTAAACACCGCACAGAAATACATAAGAAATAAAAACAGGGCTATATTTCTAAACATAGCACTAAACACATCAAAGAAAACATAAGAAATAAAAATCAGAGCTATATGTTCTAAACATAGGACCTTTAAACACAGCAAAAAATACAAAGATATCAAAAATCAGGGCTATTTTCCGAAACAGCAATGAAAAAAAAAAAATCGGGGCTCTGTTTTCTAAACATAGCCACTAACAAAGCAAACAAATAAACAAGAATAAAAAAAAATCAGAGCTAATATTTTCTAAACATAGCAGCTAACACCGCAAAGAAATACATAAGAAATAAAAATCAGGGCTTATTTTCTACAGCGCACCTAAACACACAAAGAAATAACATAAGAATAACAATCAGACCTATATTTTTGTTAAGAAAATATCAGCCCTGATTTTTATTTTAAGTAATTTCTTGTGTGTTTAGCTGCTAGGTTTAAGAATAACCGTCTGATTTTTTATTTTCTTATGAGTTTTTGCTTTGTATAGTGCTATTTAAGAAAATAAAGCCCTGATTTTGCTTTATGTATTTCTTCTTTGCTGTGTTTACTGCTATGTTTAGAAACTATAGCTCTGGATTTTTTTTTAAATTTCTTATATGCATTTCTTTGCTGTGTTTAGGTGCAATGTTAATATATAGCCCCTAGTTTTTATATCTTATGCATTTCTTTGGACTGTGTGTTAGGTGGCTACGTTTGCACCTAAACACAGTAAAGAAATACATAAGAAAGAAAATCAGAGCTATATTTTCTAAACTTTGCACTAAACACAGCAAAGAACTAAGAAATAAAAATCAGATCTGTATTTTCTACACATAAGTACCTAAACACGGCAAGAAATCATAAAATCGGGGCTGTATTTTCTAAACATAGACCTAAAACAAAGCAAGAAATACTAGAAATAAAAAAACATAGCTATGTGCCTATGACATGGCCGGGTTGGTATTAGTGCCTGAGTAATATGTTTTATATTTGGTGTTGATATTAATGTTCTTTAATGGAGAGCTTTGGATTTTATCAATTTGATTTTTGTTACAAAGTGCGTTGAACCTGTCCCTTTTTGTTTTGTCACAAGAATTTAACGCAAGTTCGTACCATTTTTACGTGGGGAGTATGTTCTTAAATGGAAGATCTTTGACAATATTCATCACTTTTAATTTGTTACAAGTGAGTCAAGTGTCCCTTTTTCTGTGCGGTCACAAGATAGCGTTAACCAGCCGTTCTAACAATTCTTGTTACCAAGTGCGTTTTTGCGTTATAAGTGCGTGCCAACCTTAGCCTCTTCTTCAATGATATGTTATTCACCCATACACGTTCATTGATGGCTGAGTAATCAAGGTTGTTCAATAACTGGGTCAGAAAATAGGACTTGGAACCAAACTTTTAATAAGGTTCACAATAACTGTTTGAATATTTACTCTCAAAAATCGCATATCTCCTCTCTTTCAAACTGCGTTCATTCATTGCTTCATCTACATAAGCTTTCAACTGTAGCAAGGATTTGGCTGTCCATTGGTTCTAGCCCAGCCAAAAGCATGTGTTGTACAGTTTATTAAGTTTCATCATGTCCAAGATGCCTCATTGAAACTACAAAGCAAATTAGGATGTCTTTGTGGTACTGAGTATCTCCGCATCCCAAATTTGAAACGGCAGTGCAAGAGGCTGTCCGAATTTCCTCAGGTTCACATCAGTTCCTTAGTTTTGCTTTCTTTTTCAAAACCAGGCATTTTTTTTCGATCAATTTCCAAATTTCTAATCGTATCATACCAACTAAATCTTTCAATTAAGACATTAATTGCATCGGCTTTCGACTTATTAATCCGTTTTCTGTCACTACTGATACAATGGCCTAACCGTCTAGACACACCAACGCTGTGTGGCCTTTGGGGGAATGGTTTGTTATTGGAGTCAATTCTTTTTTTTCGAGAACACATGAACTGAATTGGCTTAACCGGATCTTGAATCAGCATGGATTCCCAGAACTAATTCGGCCAAAAAAAGAAAGAGGTTTCTTTTAGACGTTTAGGAGGGCTCATTATTGTGCACCACGCCATCGCCTGATAGCTTTCAGAACAGTTTGGCGGCGGTCTTTGGACACTCGTGTGATTTGCCGCACCAATAATGTTGAATTGGCCTACCACGATCACCGCATCTGACTGCTTGCGATTTATTTCTTTGGGGATAACCTCAAGCAAAATTTTTACCACCCGCTCTCCCACCACCGCCCACCTGACCTTGTCGTCGCTTCGTCTGAGGAATAATCACTGAGTTGATGCATTACGACATTTCCAGAGACAAAATGAAATCGCCTAGCGTTAGCGAAATGGAGACTCGTGCTCACCTATGTGTACAGAGAGATGGACTTATATGGAGGCCATGGTTGAGGACAATGAGAGTATGTCATTCCCATCCCATAAAGTAAACAAATTAATGGTAATGTTGAGATTATTTACTGCAAATTCCAATTTGTTTATTTAATTTCTACTAAGATTATTATAATGTGCACAAAACTTTGGTCAAACCAAATTTGACTTGCTGTCTAGAGAGGATATATATATAATATATATAATATATATATCTATATATCTATATATATGGGCGTGAAAAACCTCATAATGTAACTCCAGAGGTCAAAATTAAAACCTCATATTTAACAAGTGGGCCCCAGTGCAACCTCATAATAGTGCATTTTGGTCCATCTGGGTTCTACAGCTTTGAATTTCATGCCCAATATATAGTAATCATATGGCACTTTATTCGTCAAGAATATGGTAAATAATTACTAAACATATAGTGTAGACAACAGAAAACCGTTCTTGTGCACTGGCTTACACTCAATGTTAATCTGTTGGTGTCCCTCTCGAAAATGTTACATATGAGGTTTTGTCATGTAACGTTTTTACTAACATGTGAGGTTTTGCTTTTAAATGGTCAAAGGCACATAAAGGTTTTTCCCGCCGCAGCGACGATATCTATTATTATACTTTATCAATGACTAGAACACAGAAGCCAAAATGCAATGCTCGCCTCTATGTTTTCATCAGAGAGGTCATTTAATAAACAGTGCCCTCTCCACAATCTAACAATTTAATCTTTCATGATATTTTGGTTGATGTAAAGAAGTACTCAAGAATTAGTACAATAATGCAAGAATCATTCATGTTTGAGATTGCCAATTGAAAATCACCAATCCTACAAGAAAAATTAAATCCCTTATTCCCTTCGCGGCTTTTTGCCTTTAATTTCACAACACCGTACTGAGCTTTGCTCTAGCTACTATTTATGTTTGAGTTAAGATATTCCACCCAAAATATATTGAATGAATTAAATAGCAAATCCTACGATTCGTGTTGCTCGAACGCCCTTTTGGCTTTGCCTTCAATTTGTTCAACAATCAAATTGATCTGAATATATCGGACAATTCTACTGACGTTTTGCTCTCACTCCCGCCTCTTTTGGCGTTTGCCGTGATATAATAGCACAATTACTTACGGAGCGTCTTTGCTCTCTTGCTCTCGCCCCTTTTGGCGTGTGCCTTCATAGTATAATTAATATAAATAATTATCCCAACTCTACGGAGCGTTTTGCTCTCACTGCCCCCCCCTTTCTCGCTCCTTTTGGCGTTTGCCTTCAATTATAATTAAGATAAAATAATAGCACAACTCTAGATAACACTGCAAGATTTCGGGAAGGGAAAATTTTTGCTATGGTTTAGGAAATTAGCAAGAAATCTTTAGAAATTAAAATCGGGCTGCTAATTTTCAAATACTAGCAACTAAACCAGCAAAGAAATCCTAAGATATAACAACTCAGACTGTCTTTTTTCGAAACATAGCACTCTAAACAAGCAAACAAATATCATAACCAAATACAAAAAATTCAGAGCTATATTTTCTAAATCATAGCAGCCTAAACACAGCAAAGAAATACATAAGAAATAAAATCAGGGCATATTTCTAACATAGTGCACCTAAACACATCAAGAAATCCATACGACATAAAATCAGGGAGCTAATTTCTACTACACATATACCTAAACCCCGCCAAATACATAAGATATAAAATCAGGGCTATATTTCTAAACAGCAATGAAAAATAAAATCGGTCTGTATTTTTCTAAACAATAGCACCCTAAACCACAACATAAACAAGAAATAAAAAATCAGAGCTATATTTTCTAAACTTAGCAGCTAAACACAGCAAGAAATACATAAGAAATACTAAAAAAAAATCAGCGCTAATTTTCTAAACATAGCACCTAAACACAGCAAAGAAATACATAGAAATAAATCAACTAAACCTACACAAAGCAAACAAATAACCAAAAATAAAAAATCATATGCTATAAGTTTCTAAACATAGCAGCCTAAACCACAGCAAAGAAATACATAGAAATAAAAACAGGACCTATATTTTCTGTTAAGAAATACACGCCCTATTTTTAATTTTTATATTTCTTTGCTGTGGTTAGCTGCTAGCCTATGTTTTTAGAGAATATAGCCCTGATTTTTTCTATGTATTTCTTTGCTTTGTATATAGGTGCTATGTTTAGAACAGTAAAGCCCCTGATTTTTCTTATGTATTTCTTTGCGGTGTTTACCTGTCAATGTTTAGAAACTATAGCTCTGATTTTTTTAAATTTCTTATATTGCATTTCTTGCTGTGTTTAGGTGCTATGTTTTTAAAATATTTAGTCCCTTTTTTATAGTATATGCATTTCTTTGCTGTGTTTTGTATGCTAGACGTTACGGCACCTAAACACAGTAAATGAAATACATAGAAGAAAATCAGACTATTTATTCACTGCATTGCACCTAAAACACAGCAAAGAAATAAGAATAAAATCCGAGCTGTATTTTCTTAAACACAATAGTAAACCTAAAACCCATGCAAAACATACATAAGATTACTTAAAAATCAGCGGCTATATTTCTAACAGCAATGAAAAAAATAAAACTCTGCGGGTGGCGGCTGTATTTTCTAAACATCAAGCACCTAAACACACTCCAAAGAAATACTAAGAAATAAAATCAGAGCTAGATTTTCTAACATAGCAACCTAACCTACACACGCAAAAAGAAAATACATAAGAAACTAAAAATCAGAGCTTATTTCTAAACATAACACCTACACACAGCATAGAATATAACATAAGATATAAAAAAATTAAGGGCTTAATTTCTATATAAAAAATCAGGGCTATAATTTCTAAACATAGCAGCTAAACATACAGCAATACATACATAACGAAAAATCAAGGCTATATTTTCTAAATAGCAACCTAATCCACAGCAAAGAATTACATAAGAATAAAAATCAGAAGCTGTATTATTCTTCTAAACACTAACGTAACACGCAAAAAATACATAACAGAGATAAAAATCACAGAAGGGCTATAGTTCCTAACAGCAATGAAAAATAAAAATCGGGCTGTTATTTTCTAAACTAGCACCTACAACAAGCAAACAAATAAACAAAAATAAAAAATATAGCTATTTTTCTAACAAGCAGCTAACACAGCAATAGAAATATCTAAGAAATAAAAACAGGGCTAGTATTTGTCTAAACAAGTAGCACCTAAAAACACAGCAAAGACATACATAAGAAATAAAACTCAGACCTATATTTGCTGTTCAGAAACATACCGCCCGGATTTTTATTTTAAGTATTTCTTGCTGTGTTAGCCTGCTATGTTTATAGAATAAACGTCTGATTTTATTTCTTTTGTATTTCTTTGCTTTTATAGGGTGCTATGTTTAAGAAAAAAAGCCCTGATTTTTTCTTATGTTTTCTTGTGTTTAAAAACACAGTTAAAAAAAAAAAAACTGATTTTGTTTTTTTTAAATTTCTTATTTCTTTCTTTGCTGTGTTTCTAGCGGTGCTATGTTTTAGATATATAGCCCCTATTTTTATACTCTTATGCAGTTCTTTTGCTGTGTTTAGGTGCTACGTTAGCACCTAAACAAAGTAAAAAACTTACATAAGAAAGAAAATCATAGCTATAATTTCTAACATTGCACCTAAACGCGCAAAGACATAAGAATAAAAATCATAGAGCTTATTTTTCCTAAACATAGTACCTAAAGAATACACGGCAAAAGAAATACCTAAAAATCGGGGTCTGTATTTTATAAACATAGAACCTAAACAAAGCAAAGAATCCATAAGAACATCAAAAAAACAGAGCTATCTGTTCTAACATGTAGTCTAATCACAGAAAAGAAATAACATAAGATTAAAAATCAGCTTTATTTTTAACATAGCACCTAAAACAGCAAAGAACCACATAAGAAATACAAATCAGGCTATATTTTCTAAAATATGAGGTGCAGCATTTTGCTATGTTTGTAAACAGCAATATTTTGGCTATGGTTTGCTGAACACATAGCAATATTTTCCATGTCCCTAAATCGTGCATCACATGCCCTCACGGAGCGTTTGCTCTTGCCTCTTGGCGTTTGCCTATCAGCTTCCATGAATAGTTCCTACCGATCGTTTGCTCTCACCCTTTTGGCATTTGCCTCAGCATCCATATTCTAACTAGACTTCAATAGTAAACTTCAAATACTGGTGTTTTATAATGCTATCCAATTTGGGCGTTTGCCCTTCACGATTGTTCACCCAATCAGATTGACCTTCCTATACTGAGCGTTTGCTCTAGCTCCTTTTTGGCGTTTGCCTTAAAGTTTGGCATAGATATCATCCAATAAAATAAAACATTAACATGAACAGACTACATGAACCGGGTTTAACATTATGTCAATTTACAAAAGGGTGATTAGCATAGCACACAATTTGCACACTACGCGGCAATTAAAAGATAACACTGAAATATGAGAGGATGGGAGGCGTGATTTTCGGTACAAATTTAACACGACCGACCGGACGAAAACAAAGGCAGAATGACGCAAAAACAAGCCTGCGCAAATGACACTGGCAATGACCGCGAAACCTTAACAGGCGGGAGCCGCAACATGTGACCAAGACAAATCAGCACAGTTGTAGGAGATGCGAATGTCCAACCTTCGATAAAACTGTTTATGTGTTGACGAGGCTACGCCTTGTCAAACATAAACTGCATTATCAACGGACTACGACGAAAGGAAGCCAATGGCATTGTGGCCATCTTAGTTTTCATCGAGAGAGTCATTTAATAAACATGTGCCCTCTCAACAAATATACACTTAAGCTTCATAGTAGGTGTGAGGTTAAAATAAGTACTAAGTAACTCACCTCGTACAAAATAATGCAAAAGCCGCATGTTTGAGATTGAATTGAAATATCACAATAATTACAAGAAAATAAATCCTTATTCACTTCGCGGCGTTTGCCTTTGAATTTCACAACATCCTACTGACGTTTGCTCTAGCTACTATTTATGTTTGAGTGTAAGATATTCCCACAAATATATTGAAGGATTAAATAGGACAATCCTACTGAGCGTTTTGCTCGAGCCCCTTTTTTGGCGTTTGCCTTCACGTTGTTCAACAATCAAAGACTGAATATATAATAGGAAACAATTCCTACTGACGTTTGCGCCGCCTCTTTTGGCGTTTTTGCCCTTCAAGCTTCCATGTTTTCTATATCTACCGACGTTTGCTCTCACCCTTTTTTGCCTTTGCTTCAAGCATCCATAATTCACCTAGACTCAATAGTCTTCCATACTGGGTTGTTAATAATCTATCCCAATTGGCGTTTTACCCTTCAAGATTGTTTCTACAATCAGATTGACTATCCTATACTGAGCGTTTGCTCCGAGCTCCTTTTGTGGCGTTGCCTTACAGTTTGCAATAGAAATCCAAAATATATGCCCTACACGCAAATTTGCATAAAAGGCCCGTCCAAACAATTTACTATGACGTAACTTTTTACCACCCCCCCTTTTTTTTTTAAAAATTTGCTCAGATACCAAGACTTTAAAGGGACCAATCCTCAATCACAACATTTAGGCGGAGAAATAGATTAAACATAAGAAAAACACACATACACATGTCGACACTTACTCCAGGTCCTGTCCACGCACACGACATAACGCAAGGTAAACATGTTGAAGCAATAAGTATTGGGACAAGAGCGCACAAAAGTAGAACGAGAAAAAACTAACAAAGAACGCGTAATATAACTACAAAATTAGCTGTTATAGATATCATGAAAAGCATTAGTACTGAACAAAAGTGGTAGAAAAACAAAGAAGCGGAGAATTAAAATGGACAAACCGAACAAGCAATATAAACTTTGCACAAATAATTAACATCGAAGAAAGGGTCTACCATTTAACTACCACGCCCTCAACAAAAGGTATTAGAAACTAGGTTTACTTAGAAGCTGCATGACTTCTGATATTCTAGCCTTCCTAAAATTATACAAATACAAATTGAATAAGAAATTCTTCGCTGTTTGCGGGCAACTCCGACAGCGGGCCACCTTCAATAAAAACGTTGTACTGTATCGCTACACATTTCTATTACAAAGATCTGCACATCCAAAGAACAAAGACTTCCGGCCCCAGGTTACCATGCTCTACAAGATTCTACATAGTGTAGTCCACACATCCATCCCTCGGCGCTTCACACCGCCACAACAGAAGATCTGGCCAGAGGTTACCATGTACATGTCCTCCGAATCCACTCACCAGGTCACTACGCAAAGTTAAAAAAACATATCATACTCATGTCTATCCTCGTATCATCCCACTCAAGAACACCTCCCTACTGAAGCGTCTTACACCTACACATCATGCTTCAGCGTGGCAGCTCTACCAATATCGATATCAGCCACCTATTGTTTCCAGCATTGGTATTAAATGTAGCAATCACGTTTTTAGCCACAGGACCCTGTTGTTTATTTTCATCTTTGTTCCTGTTAATGGTTTGTATTATACATTTCACTTGGACTTCCTCTGCACAGTTAATCATCCAGACAGCAAGATTTGCTGATGATTATATAAACTAATAATCAAGTATCACGTATCAAGTATGAACCAAATGCCTTCCCTTGTTAACGTTACTCCCGCACTGTATAGAAGGCAGGCACCCGTAACGTAGTAAAATAATAGCTATGAATTGAATCCCTAAACCTGTTCTAGAGATGGAACCATAACAATCCTACCTAATGCCCACCTTGCTACAATACATCTACTACTATGCAAAGACATATGAAAATCAACAGAAACGAGTCAAGCCAGAACAGCAAGCAACACCTAAATATACAATAAAATCTGACACTGGCGGCGCTGATTTCAATGGCTTAACGAAACAATATAAATAAAAAAATTTGACTACAAATACTATGCATAAACCCTTCAAAGCTACTGTTTAGGGATCAACGCCCTCGTCACTTGAACATTTTTTAACCACATGGCTTCAATTTGAGACCTTTTGACAGGGCTTATACACGAGCCCAAGACCAGAACCCTCCGGTCAATATACCTAAGTCACACCTCTTTTCACACCCGCACTTCTGCGCCCCGAACACTAATAACGCAAACCTCACCATACCACGACCCCCGGAAAGCCATTAACTTAACACCCAGCGTTTGCCCCATATTTGACCCATACAAACAAAAGCACATTAGAGCTAACACGTGACAACACGAGCACTTAACACCTTTAACTTGGAAAACCCAAAATTGCTGAAATCCAACATACTTAAAAGAGGGGCCTTATACCAAGCAAAGCTATCTTCCCAGCAACCGAACTCTGCCCAACCGACTACACACACGTAATACATCAACGACCAAGAACGCAGAACCCACCATTGAGTCCTCGCCTAATTAAATAACGCTAGAAAAGAATGAATGGAACCCGTAATTTGAGTTCCGACACCGAAACTGACAGCGAAACCGAAATGATCCCAGAAATCGAAAGATATATGAAAGTTTTTTTTTTTTTTAGAACATTGGCTTCTATAGACGACGAACCTTAAGAGACCCGGCCTAACATTTAAGAATTAAATAAACAAATCAACAAAGCTGAACAAAACGCGTATCCCCACGAAAGAACCACTAGAATCATACATCTGAACTTGATAGATTATGCTGCTCCCGTCATCCTTAAAAAAAGGGGTGAGTTAATTGCCCCTATGACATTAAAAATGAAACAGACGGTCATAAATGTAATAAATAGCGCACAACACCAAACTAGGTAGGACGGACGAAGGAGTTAATATACATAGTTGAAATGATTAGTACCATGCACCTAATAGAAACTAGATTGAAAAGCCGACCCGGACGAACGCACAAACAAATGTATGCACACACCCATACACACAAATGTCGGATCATGGCGCAGACATAACAAAAGGAAGATTCTCACAAAAGCAACAAACTTAAATGAGTAAGTGAAAGAGGAACCATATGTTAATTGAAAAAATACAATTGACATAGCAATCAAAACCTGAACACGAACGGATGCAATTTGAGTGGGGTGGGAGGATAGAGCTATAGGACAGTAACAACAACAAAAGAGAATGGAATAATCATGGAATTACAATATAGAAAAGAAAAACCATAATAACACACAAACGATCAAATGACAATTTACATCCACGTTAGTAATGCAATGAACACGGAAACATGTCTATTCTTCTTGACTAAAACAGCGTACCGGATCTTTACAGAAACAACGAAAGGAAATAACAGTTGAGGGTTACAAGTTTTATAACAATAGATGGGAAACGCACACAAAGATGGAAAATTAATCACGCACACACACACGACATCCATTTCGTATAACATTAACATGTACGATGGTAAAGGGATAAAGTTGATTGTGTGAAACCCTAATGAAAAACAAGGATAGCAAGACCCTGCATTCGTATAAAGGAAGCAGGTCACGTACACAATGATGTCAACAAAACATTAGGAAGACATTTTTCTAATGGAATGCTTGACCAAGAAAACACTATCCTTATCTAATGAACTGCATTAATATAAATGATTGCCGATACCAGGTTTAAAGATCAGCTTACAGTCTCGCAGCTTCACTGTGAATAATAATTACATTAAAACATGTGGCAAACCATTAACCATCATCGGGAACAAAAGACTATGATTACCATTGGTTTTAAATTAACGATTGAAAGGCACAAAGAGAAGAAACGTACAAACGTACAATAAAACATTTTATAATGCATGAGCGATCAGGAATCGCTAACTCCTTACAAGGAAATGCACTAAATTTTGAATGCTGAAACCCGATAACCAAGGAAAATTACACATACACCAGCATTCATGCGGTAACATGGGATAACTAAAGAAAGTGGTGAACCCCCCGTTAACCCTTCACGCATACCAGAGGGCTATAATTATTCAATTTAAGACACTAAAGAAGTCATCACACAAAAACAAAGCATTTTATAATGCAGATATTGATCAAGGGATCACACCCTTAACAAAGGGACTGGCATTAAAATAATGGATTGCTCACATACCTTATACCAAAATAACATTACCCAGTCCGGCTGCTGAACTTGTCTGCTCAACCATGGATCAAGAATAGAATACGTAGGCGTCGATTGGATTAAACAGCTTGCATAAATCGTTGGCAATCTCGTTATTACGTTAATTAGCTTCAAGTGGTAACAAAAACCCAATTAAATCATGCTCGACTCTCCTCTTGACTCACGTCAAGTTTTGATGTCCTTTGTAAAAAGTCCCCCCCCCCCCCCCATAAGCAAAATTGTCGAATTCACCGCGTTGAACTGATTAACTTTCTGAAAGAGTTCGTCTTAAATCCGATGATGAATAGCACCGTCTTCACACTCCATGATGGTTGAGTCGCGTACCACGTCATGGCTGACTACACTTGGAGATAATGCAATAACACATCCAAACCATTGCGAAACAACTGTTCCCCTGCGTACCGCGGAAATGCGTATCCAACTTCAACAGAGTCATTGACTGATCCCAACCGAGTTCATCTCGAGCAGAGAAGCGAAATATGCTTTCAAAGAGCACGTCGCAAACACCATATTATCAACGCCGCCTCATTCCGTAACTCGCGTATTACATGGAAAGTTGCACAATAACTGTTTCTGGGAACAATTAGAGAATATCCACGTAAGTTCCTTCTCATCAATCTAGTTTATATTTGGGTATAGCGTAAGTACTTGGTAAATAGACACGGCGTCTTGATAACTATGGTTTCAAGTGTTTTGCACTCACTGACCTGACTAACTTCGTCGATTTCAATCCATTTCTTGCAACTTCCCCATGTTTTGTTTTCCGTACAAAAAATACTGCTACAGAATCCTTTCCACAATCGCGGGTGCCGGTGCCACGGGGGCAACTCACTACGACATCGTAACCGATCAGCTTGAAAAAAGACGAATAATCAAGTCCAAAGAACAAAGAGGCGATGATAATAAAATCCACTGGTATATGGTGGTACTAAGACGACGCAGCTACTCCAAACTAATCACTCCCATCATAACACTAGATGACCTATGATTTTGTAATTGTTCGGTAACAATTTACCACGACCACCGGACTCGGACGAAACAAGAGGCAGAATGACGTCCAAAACAAGCCTGCGCAAATGACAACGGCAAAACCGCGAAACCTGAAAGGCAGGAGCAGCAACATGTGACCAAGGACCCAGCACATGTTGCCTAGGAGAACAGACGATCCAACTTCGATAAAAACCTGTTTATGTGTTTGACGGACGGCTACGCCTCTGCAACATAAACTTCAGTATATATATATATATCTGATATATTAATAATATATAATATATATAATATATATATAATCTATATATATAGTATATATATCTTCCATAATCTCTATATATACTATATTATCTATATATCGTCTTACATAGTATAGATCTATTACTATATCTTATATATATATCTTATATCTCCTATTATATAGTATATTCTATATATAATTATATCTCTTCATCTCTAACTCTATCTCTCTCTCTAGTACTCTCTAGTCTTATTCCTCCTCCTCTCTCCATCTCTCTCGCTCTCTCATCTCTCTCCTTATCTCTCTTTCTCTATCTCAGCTCTCCTACGACCCCCTATCGCTCTCTCTTCTCTCGCTCTCTTCTTACTGCGCCCCTTGCTTACCGTGCGCGGACGTATCATTATTAATCGCAAATGAACTTGCTGTGATTGGGATTCCCCCACAACCTTCCGTCTAGACTGAGCGCTAATCAATTGCGCCAGCACGACATGCGATGTGCTACTTCGTGATGTACGTGCACGTTAGGTATCCATTGGTTACTGACTCAAGCCTTGGCTCAATGCACCTGCTCCAACTTATTTTGTCATAGGATTTGTATTGTGATCAATGTTTATCAGTGCTCGAACCAAAGTTAGCCGTGAGCCAGTTTCTACCTGACAACGTCTTATTCTAACGTGCTCTACATCAGCGAATTCGGTTTTCCTTTCACCATAGCGCTTTGTGCCATCCATATCACGAGTGATTAGCATTCCGTACCTACACAAGCAACTCGAATACATTAGATAACCAAAATGAGAGCTACTTAAACCTCTGTTAATTACTGTCGATGAAGACATACAAAGACGTGAGAATTGATGACAGCTGCAGACGTAGCATTGTTAATCGCAACATGAACTTGCTGTGGATGCTTCTCCTTCGAACCCATCAACCTTCCTTAGATCTCGTGATGCGCTAATCAATGCACACCCCCACGGCATGTGATAGGGTTCCATTCGAGTTTCTACACCATAGCGTTCGATGATATGGAGCATATACCTATCGAACGCTCTGGTGTAGACAAGACAAGTCATTGAAAGAAAGATCAGAATAGAAGAACGCCTCAAAGAACACCTCGCCGGGATCGAACCCTGGTCCACTTACGGTACATGGCAAGTGTGATAACTATTACACCAAGAGTCCCACACACTGCTGAGAACAACTTTTGAGGTTGATATAGCTTATACTATTGCTAGATAGGTGGCCTGTAACAGTATCTGTAACAGAGTCAAGGGGTGCTATATATGCTCATATAAACGCACATACCCGCATTTTAAGTATCATTGGTCCAGTAGCATGGCAAATATTATTTATTGCGAAACTTTTACTTCCTAGTTTCGCTACGCGTGAGCGTTTTCCCCAAGGCGTTCTTCAGTTTGTTTCACATTATCTTAAGGTGGGGTAGCCTTTTTATCGGTCACTCCCTCAGTGCCTCCCAGGCACGCACCATGCTTGTTTTCCAGATTAAGGGTGCCAAGTGCTTCATCCTTGGATTTAACATGCTCCTCAAGCACCACTGTGTAAGCATCATCAAGTGCAGTCTTTGCGGCATCAAGGTTCATGAGCTTAGAAAAATGACGAGAATTTCTTTCTCGCTTTCTGTGCAAGTTACCTATATTCTCTGTATTGTATTGTTTGGGCGAGAACAAGTCGAGAAAACTTTTTCTCTGTTGTGGATTTTTTTAATTCGTATGTATTTTATTGTTTGGCAGAAAAATGACGAGAATCGATGTTCTCGTTTTGGATTTAATAACGCAGTCGCTATAAAGAGTGCAAGATTCGCACTGTCATTTCTCATTTCTTCATACAAGCGAGCTACAATTCGCATGACATACCTACAAGTGGACGAGATCGACAATTGAGTCAACATTCCACATACATGAGAAACAAAATCGTTTCCACATCGCACCCAATGATCGGCCGCGATGTGTCACGGTCGTTTACATTTCAGGGATGAGTGATTGGGGTGGTAAAGTAATTTATCTATTTGCTTTTTAATGTGAAAATTAACGTGAAAAGTAAGATGGTCAACACCATATGCAAGCAAATTCTAAATTCTTCAGAAAAAAGACCTTATTTTTAATCCTCAAAATGCCTGTGTTCCTATTGAGATGCCCTTAATTAGTGGTGCGCGTCCCCATAAAATTGAGAATGCACAACGAGAAATAAATTCTCTGCGTCGTTTTTTCTTTTTTTAAATTAACGAATTAAAAAAAAAATACACAACAGAGAACAAGTGATCTCGTTTTTTCTCACCAAACAATAAAATACAGAAGAATTAAGAATGTCCACGAGAAAAAAATTTCTCGTCTTTTTCTAAGCTCATGAACCTTGATGCCGCAAAGGCTGCACTTGATTATGCTTACACAGTGGTGCTTGTGGATCATGTTCACCTCCAAGCTGAATCACTTGGCACCCTACATTCTTGGCAACAAGCCTGGTGCTGCCTGGGGCGCACTGAGGGATCTGACGCGATAAAAAGGCTATCCCACCCGACTTTGGTCAACATTGATTTGTAAAACTTTACAATACATGCGGACGTAGCCCTTCGAACTATATATATATTAGATATATATAGGATATATTTATATTCTAATATATATATATATATTATTCATTAATCTATATATATCTTTATTATATATATATAATATATAGTTGTAGTACAAATTACTCCATGTGATTCACTACAGACGGTGTCGCCCGATAGGCGAAGAAGGGGACAGGCGGAGGGAGTTCCTGGAACGAGAAAACATTTGTGATCACAAGGAGGGGTTGGTGCTATTTGCATAATAATACCAGGTGGTGGAGGGGACCCACTTAAGTGGTGTCAATGACTACGCATACAATCAAAATGGTATATTTAAACAGATCAATGGGAAGAGAGACATGACAGATGTGGCATATTCATCATAAGAGATTGTATATAATAAAGATGGCTGGGAGAGAAAGAAAAACACGATGCAGGGGGGGGGGAAGGTTGGGGCGATTAACGACAGCTACTGTCCATAAACAAGTTCATAAAAAATGTATACCAGGCAAGAATATGGTAAAACAAGAAATTATAAGACATTCTTGAGTAGGAACTTATTTGCATGGCGGCACGTGGATTAATTCTGCCTAGAGTTTAAGTTAGTTGCTTTGTCTGCTGGAAATAATGAAATAGTTCTTCCCATATACAGAGTGACCACCCGAAGAATATCATCAAAAACACAATCCCCCTTCTGGTGAACAAGAGGGGACTCTCAAACATATCAAGTGATGAAACCCAATTCAATTGCTACCCAAAGAGCCATACACGAAGACTCAAACAAGATGGTTATGACCACGAACTGAAATTTCACCCCACGCCGAGTACCACCCCTTCACCGACAAACGCAAACGCAGCCGCAACATTAATATGGTTCAACCCGCCTTTCTTTCAGCAAAAATGTTTTCCACAAATGTTGGAAGGAAGTTTCTGCAACTTATTGATAAGTACTTTCCTAAAGGAAGCCCTCTCAACAAAATATTTACCGTAAACACCAGTTAAGGTCAGCTATTCCTGCATGGACAAAACATGGGAAGAGATTTGCAATAATAAATCAATTCTCCGTGAAACAGACCAAACCCCCACAAAAAAAAAACCTGCAACTGCAGAAAACCCCAAGAATGTCAATAGCGGGAGAAAAACGCCTAGTCAAATCGGTCATATATAAAGCTACAGTCACCACCTAACATACCATAATTCAAAAACATATATGGTATAGGCGGACACAGAATTTAAGACTAAGATGGAACAATCACAAATCTTCGTTCAAACTGCCTACACAAAAGGAAAGCAAAATGTTCTCAGGCAAGCACGTCTGGCATCTTAAGGACAAGAACATTAACTATAATATTAAATGGACAATTCTCAAAAAGTGCAACTCTTACTCAAATGTATCAAAACGCTGTCAACTCTGTATATGGGAGAAATATTTCATTATTTCAGCAGACAAAGCAACTAACTTAAACTCTAGGACAGAATTAATCAGCAAGTGCCGCCATGCAAATAAGTTCCTACTCAAGAATGTCTTATAATTTCTTGTATTTTACCATATTCTTGCCTGGTATACATTTTATGAACTTGTTTGTACAGTACTGTAGGTAAATTACACCCAATACTTGTTTATTGATTACCATGTTTATATACATATACTTATTGAATATGCCACATGTATGTCTCTGACCATTGATCTGTTTAAATACCATTTTACATTGTACTGCTTAGTCATTGACACCACTTAAGTGGGTCCCTCCCACACATCTGATATTATTATGCAAATAGCACCAACCCATCTTGGTCACAATGTTTTTCTCTTTAAGCCTCCCATTCACCTGAGGAGCCTTCGGGCGAAACAGTCTGTAGTGAATCAACATGGAGTAATTTTTTACTTGTTTTCTTCTTTAAATGTTATTACTGCTCTCCAGTAGGATTGAGCACTCTACATGATCAAAGAAGAATGCATCTTTTCATTTATATATATATATATATATATATATATATATATATATATATATATATCGTCGCTGGGCGGGAAAAACCTCATATGTGCATTTGACCTTTAAAAGCAAAACCTCACATGTAGTAAAAACGGTCACATGACAAAACCTCATATGTAACATTTTCAAGAGACACCAAAAACTGAATAATTTGCTGTAATGCCATGCACAAGAAAGATTTTCCTTTCTGAATATATTTAGGTAATTATTTACTCCAGATTCTGAAATAAAGTGCCATATGATTTACTATCATATTTGGCATGAAATTCAAGCTAGAACCCGATATGACCAAAATGCACATATGAGGTTTTAGCATTGGGGCCCACTTTTTACATATGAGGTTTTGCATTTGACCTCTGGAGTTACATATGAGGTTTTTGCCGCCCAGCGACGATATATATATGAGAAATTGATTACAGTGCGGACGTAGCATTATTAATCGCAAAATGAACTTGCTGTGGATGGGATTCAACCCACAACCTTCCGTCTAGAGCTTGGATGCGCTAATCAATTGCGCCAGCACGACATGCGATGTGTCTATTCGCTGATGTAGTGCACGTTAGTATCCATTGGTTACTGGCTCACGCATTGGCTCATGCACCTGCTCCAAATTATGATTTGCCATAGGATTTGTATTGTGATCAATGTGATCAGTGGCTCGAACCAAAGTTAGCGTGAGCCAGTTGACCTGGCAACGGTCTTATTCTAACGTGCTCTACATCAGCGAATTCGAGTTTCTTCACCATAGCGTTGTGCCATCCATATCACGAGGTGATCAGCATTCCGATACACAAGCAACTCGAAATAATTATAAACAAATGAGAGCTACTTAAACCTCTTGTGAATTACTGTCATTAAGAAATACAAATACGTGAGAAATTGATGACAGCGCAGACGTAGCATTGTTAATCGCAAAATGAACTTGCTGTGGATGTTACTCGAACCCACAATCTTCCGTTTAGATCTCGGATGCGCTAATCAATTGCACCACCACGGCATGTGATGGGTCCATTCGAGTTTCTACACCATAGCGTTCGATGATATGGAAAGCATATACCTATCGAACGCTATGGTGTAGAAGCACAAGTCAATTGAAAGAAAGATCAGAATAGAAGAACGCCTCAAAAGAACACTCGCCGGGAATCGAACCCTGGTCACTTGCGTACATGGCAAGTGTGATAACCATTACACCAAGAGTCCCACACGGCTGAGAAACAACTTTTGAGGTGATATAGCTATATAGCTATTGCTATATAGGTGGCGCTGTAACAGTATATTTAACAGAGTCAAGGGTGGTGCTAGATGCTAAAGGATACGCACATACCCGCATTTTAAGTATCATTTGGTAGAGTCTGCAAATATTATTTTATGCGAAACTTTGTACTTCATAGTTCGCTACTCTGAGTTTCCCCAAGGCGTTCTTCAGTTGTTTCACATTTGATTCTTATAGGTGGGGTAGCCTTTTTATCGGTCAGCTCCCTCAGTGCCTCCCAGGCAGCACCATGCTTGTTTTCAAGATGTAGGGTGCCAAGTGCTTCAGCCTTGGATTTAACATGCTCCTCAAGCACCACTGTGTAAGCATCATCAAGTGCAGTCTTTGCGGCATCAAGGTTCATGAGCTTAGAAAAATGACGAGAATTTCTTTTCTCGTTGTGCATTTCCTAATTCTTCTGTATTTTATTGTTTGGAGAGAAAAAGGACGAGAACACTTTTCTCGTTGTGGATTTTTTTTTAATTCGTGTGTATTTTATTGTTTGGCGAGAAAAATGACGAGAACCGATTTTCTCGTTGTGGATTTAATAACGCAAGTCGGCTAAAAAGTGCAAGATTCCACTGGTCATTTCTTCATAAAGCGAGCTACAATCGCATGATACCTACATGGACGATAGAAATTGATGTCAACATTCCACAACATGAGAAACAAAATCAGGTTTCATCGCACCCAACTTGAAGATAGGGCCGCGGATGTGACCGGGCGGTTATTTCGAGGTATGAGTGATGCGGGGTGGTAAATTTATCTATTGCGTTTTTAATGTGAAAATAACGTGAAAAGTAGATGGTCAACACCATATGCAAGCAAAGTTTCTAAATTCTTCAGAAAAAGAGCCTTATTTTGTCCGTTAAAAATGCGTGTGTTCCTATGGGAGAGTCCTTAATTAGTGGTGCGCTCCCATAAGAATTGAGAAATGCACAACGAGAAATAAATTCTCGTCGTTTTTGTTTACGAATTAAAAAAAATCCACAACGAGAAAAGTGATCTCGTCTTTTTTCTCACCAAACAATAAAATACATAAGGATTAGAAAAAAATGACGAGAATTTCTTTTCTCGGTGTGCATTTCTTAATTCTTATGTATTTTATTGACGAGAATCGATTTTCTCGTTGTGGATTTTTTTTTAAAATTATGTATTTTATTGTTTGGCGAGAAAAAGGAAAAGGTCAGTTTCCTCGTTGTGTATTTTTTTAACTCTTATGTTTTTCATTGTTTCGCGAGAAAAATGACGAGAATCAGTTTCCTCGTTGTGGAAATCATGGCTATAGCTTTTAGATAATGATATTCTTCTTCCAAAAGGATCAACTGCATTGTGAGGGTTATTTTAAATTATGTTTACATATGCAATATGAATAACGACCCAATTCACATAGCAGGAACCTGTTATAACTGGTAGATGCTATTCAGCAGGTACCTGTTATAACTGACTCAATGTATACACTACACAGCAGGTGCCAGTGGAACGGGTTACTGTTCCTTAACGTAGGCCTATTGTACACGCGTATTTCCAACCCTGGACTTAGTAATGTTTCTCTTTACTCTAAAATAATATTGAATTACATTTATTTTAAAAAGGCCATGGTTGGATTCGAACCTGTGATACCTGCATTATAACTCGATGCTCTTATCCACTAAACTAGCGGGGAGGAATTTTAATTGATTTTAATCCTACATAAGCTTTACGGAATAAAGCGATAATACTATTGTGATATGATAACACTGTATGCAGTGTATTGAGTCAGTTATAACAGGTACCTGCTGAATAGCAATAGCATTTACCAGTTATAACAGGTTCCTGCTATGTGAATTGGGTGGAATAACGGACGAGGACGAGGCGCCCAAACGGTTTGTGGTTTGCAGTTTGTGATGCTGTAATATACAATTTGAGTGAGTTTCCTCATTTGGGTAAGTTGCTATATTGAATGAGGCTTAACAGTGGTCATTGATTCACCAGAGGGACACCCTGAATGCGTTGCCAGATAGTTGGTTTGAAATAAAAAAGCAACGTCAACAAATGAAAGGTAGTGGAGCGAAAACAGCCCATATGGGTAACACAGCCTGAACGTGTCAATGTGGTCTACGTTGATTTTATGAAAAATATGTCGGACAATCAGGATGACAAAACCAATATTAGTCTAAGAAATCATGACTCTAGACTAAGCATATCTTTCAATCGAAAGGATGAAGACTTCATGCCGGAAGGAGGATGGGGGTGGATGATAGTTATCAGTCTTTTCCTGTTCATGAGTATTAATATTGGTTACTTCTTTTCTTTGTCTGTATTTTTCGTGGAGTGGATAACGTTTTTCGATGCAACTGCTACTGAAATCAGCTGGGTGACATCTTTGGTTTCCGCAATCTTTGGCATTATGAGTAAGTATAATGCAATATAAGCATAGTGAAAGTTTCTGAAATTCGGCAATTCTGAAATTCGGCAGAGTTTTTTGGCTATTTGAGTATTCCAGATTGTTCATGTATCTCGGTGATATTGGTAATGAAAGATTTCTTTTTAAGAGGGTGTTACGGTATCCAGGTAATTTGTGGGCTAACTTTTAAGTTTACCGTAAATGTATTCGACAAATACGTGCATTACATGAATATCCACGTGTATTACATGAAAGTCACACACCGCAAAGGTCACAGACCGGTCAAACAGGGTGCATGTCGTGGGAATCAAAATCTTCTATTAACGTCATTTCCGTCGTCTACTGAAAATGGATCCGTGGGTCATTTTATTATAAAATTGTTCCCTTTACCTGTAAGGGCGCTGATTTGGGCTTAATCATTCCAGGTGAGGGCTAACGTATATGAACACTTTTTAACCATGCACAAATATCAATTTTGGTCCTTACGCTAGAAGTGGCCCATCTGTTGGGGTGACTAAGAATTTAAGAGAAGCGTTATAGTTCAACGATGATATGTCTTCACGGCGACGGTTTTGAACACTTGCACACTTAATGTTTACGTGGAAGGAAATCGTCTTTATTATTTATCTGGTTTCCTTTTTTTGCAGCCTTGAAGGCAAATTTGTCCAACAAGCTCAGGACAATAAGGGTGTAGGTGCCCACTTGACGACACAAACTTTGTGCCGATAACAATCCGAGATTGCACAAATATCTTCACAAACTGCCGTCTGTAAACAATGTCCACTTTTCCCCCGGTCTCCGTGTATCTTAGCCACCATAAGACAGGCCACGCATTTTTCAATGGGAAGAATTGGCCATCAATGAGACGAGGTTTGGTTAGAACGGTTTGGCGTTTATTCCATATTGAAATGCTGTGTGGGGTTACACGATTTTTGGCACTCCACAACTCTCTTAGGGTGGTAATACTGTGTGACGGGGGTCGTGTTCGTGCGAATGCCCCTACTTTATACACACGGACATGCCAGCACAAAGACTTGGCGGCATTCTCTTGTTTATGTTCGCCAGTGATGTCGGATCTCTAGCTTGCTGAAATTTAAGAGCTAATTGTACGAACGAGGAGGGACACCACTTCCAGCACGTGTATTATCACGGAGTGCCTCATGGTTCCATCTTGGGGCCATGTTGTTAAGCTTGTACATCAATGATTCTGCCTAGTGTTGACAAACAAGGATGTCCCCAAAATTTGCTTGTATGCTGATGACACGGCCCTTTTTGTTAGAAGCACACGTGTCAGTCAGATGGTATTATTAAAAATTTTAAAAACACTCCACTGAGGAAATTAAGGAAATTCAACATGGTATACTCTAATTACTGGGATTTAAAACAAATCCCAAAAGATTGTGATTATAGAGCCAAGCCATTTTTAGTTTTAAAATGCATATCTTAATGGGCCCAAGCTACCTGCGGTCCAAAATTTATAGGAATCGGATGTTCAATTAACGAATCACGGGGGGTGCAACCCCCGCCCTTCGGGAAGTTTGTAACAAAAATGCTAGGTAGAACCGAGGTTGAAGATTACGGAATATCGTAATTCTTGTATTAGCGAGTATGGCAGCCATTTCTCAATTATTCTGTTAGGGGGCCAACATTTAATTGTAGATAAAAAAGACCCATGCTTTGTAAATTAAAATGCCAATGAGATTTCTTTTTTTGTTTACGTTACACATTTTTTAGCACATTTATGTTAAAATTGGTTATTTGGACCGCTATTATTGATTTTATTCAGTAAAAAACAGCTGGCTCAACACAGGCTTATTGCTCGCGCCCAGGAAGGGCGCGAGCTACGAGCTATAAGAGTTTCTTACGGAGAGACACCTGCGATTTCCAATGTTGCGAACGACTCGGAGGCTGAGATAATAACAATTTGAATGTTTTCAGATACATAAATTTGTGACATAATGCTCGATGATATAAACAACAGCAATCGATAATATGACCAATAATCTAGGAATAAGATTTTCAATTGCGACTTATTTTTTGATAAAGAAGCATTTAATGCTTAATGAAAACATTCGTTATGAACGAGGATTAGAAAATAATGGTGGCGCTATACTTCAAAATGTCTATCGGGCTAGAGGATGGCGGCCAAGACTTCATATAGCAAATCACCGAAACGAATCAAATAGTTAATACAAGCATAATAATAAGCACACACCGATTTAGGAGCTTTGACGTGTTTGGTCAAAAGCCATCCGTTAATATTCATACATAAAAACATAAGAAATTAAATAGTGCTTGGCAAATTCAATGTATTTTGTCAATTTATCGTGGTTTTGGGGTTATGCTCCACTAGAATAGGTCAAATAACATTTACGGTGGGGTTGATTCTTCAGCTCCAACATCACGTTGTCTTATAACAATGTGTCTTATAACTTCTCTGCTTATAACATATAAAAAATCAGCTTTTTAGTCAAGATTTCGTCTCAAATTCAATTGGGATTTTTGTCGCCACCGCGAGCCCACCGCTCTCGCCAGGGAAATGCTTTTATCAGAACTACCAGCATGAGACAACAGTTTTAAATTATAAGTTGATGCAACATTAAAGCACCACTTATCGGGCACGATTTAAGACCAAAGTTTCGAAACGCTCTCTATCGGTTTTCAAACAACATGAGCATGACAGAGAGAGCGAGGCAGGCTGACGAGAGGTTCAGGTGCGCATCAGGGAGGGGCTGCGCGCCTCCCGGTAATTCTGCAAAATCTTGCAAAATCAGCCCATTTTTGGAAAAGTTTAGCCTTTTTTTTCAGCCCCGTAAATTTTGACGTTTTTCAAATGCCTGATCCGCCCTGGTTTTTAGAAGCAGTGGAAGATATTAGAAGGTTTGGTTGATGATGGAGATGCATTGGAATTGGGCAAGTAAAGGAGGAAGTAAGGGCGATTGAAACGAGTGTGAGGTGAATCCGACCACTCCCGTTTTACTGGGACCAACCGGTGTAGAAGAATTATAGTTCCGGCGTACTCCCAGTCCGGCTACAACGGTATCGTAAAGAATAGAGCACTCAATTCAGATGACTCTTTACCCAACATTAGTGTCACGCTTATTTCGTGTAATCGTCTACGGAGCCCGGACATGGCTCCCGCCGGTAGTGTTTGTTAACTGTTGCTTTCACACAAACTTTGAATTTACTACTACAGTATACTACATAAGACATTTTCATAAGTCTACTAAGGGAAACAGTACACCGAAGATATTTTATGTTTGGCATAAAGACAGGCTCTTCATTAGTCAAAAGAGTCATTTGAATAGGTCCTTACAATAGGTCCCCAAAGATTGGCGTGGTCTAATGGATCGTGTGTCACCTTCATTATCCTATAGCAAAGCCGTCCTCGTCACGGCCCTGGTACAGCATAGCCGGCAGTCTATCTTGGTTTTTATTTTTAATTCGATAACTGCCGGCTAGCTCACAATTTTTGTTTTTATATTGCTCCTAAGGTTTTAAATTGTTAATATGATAAGGCGCTGGTTTGTTTCCCATGTAGGTGTACGTTACAATTCAACATTTGATCATGAAAAAAGTGGATTTTTTGTTCAGATTACTGCATGAAAAAAAAATATTGTCCGGCGTACTCATGGTCGGCATTGTTGTTCAGTTTCTTCAGCCAGATCAACTCCTCTATATTGAAAGGTCAGCTGCTATCTTGTGATTGAGAAAAGGTTCCGCAAGTTTAGTGTTATTCCTGAACTGGTTTGCCAAGTAGAAACTAAATGGCTGAACCCATGTGTTGAGACCTCGTTCATTTGTTTGCACTTTGATTCTTAGGGTGGGGTAGGTTCTTATCAGTCAGCTCCCTCCTCATGCCCTCCCAGAGCAAGCATGCTGTCGTATTTGAGATGTAGGGGTGTCAAGTGCCTTCATCCTTTGCTGCTCAAGCACCCCGGTGTAGCATCCTCAAGTGCATTCTTAGTGGCACATAAAGGTTCTGCTTGGAGCTTCGGGTGGATTTAGTACGGTGCTTCTTGCTGCAGATTCAGTTTCTCTCTGGGTTTGATGACTTTGTATTTGAGGCAAATACAGTAGTCGTCTTCTTTCTTCTAGGTAGGCATCCTCCAGTGCATTTTTTTGTTGGCTGAAGTGAACTGGCATCATATACTGTGATGGGGTTCTAATCGTCAAGCTCATTCATCAACAGTGTTGAGTGTTTAACCTGTTATGTACTGCTTCAGTATACTGCCGCAGAAGCCTTTATATCTTCCCCTACCTTTGTCCAGTCAATTGTTTTAATGGGACTCTAGGAGGGGGTATACTCAGACGGCAACGTATCCTGCTCCTGCAAGGACGATTTATGATTGAACTTAACAGCTTCAAAAATTTGTATGCTCTTGAGTTCTAATGCTGTTAATCAATGAGCAGAAATTAGCATAATGTGTCCCACAGTCTACTTGGCTTTGATTTTTGGATTAGTTTGCTAGTTTTGCCAGGGCCAACAAGGCTAAACCGTTTCTCACGCACCCCCACCTCTGCTGGACCCGCCTCTGCAGGCGAACACGCCTCCCGAGGCAGTGGACAGTCCATGGGTAAAAGCGATAGACAGTTTCATCTGGATGTATCAGGCAAATACTGTTTGTTTCAGGATCACCCAGCAGTGTAAGCTTCAGGGTGCGCTCATTAACGTTGACAAGGTGGCACGTGACGTGAGAGCACTTTGGTGAGAAAATAAACCCCACACCTCCTGTAGCTGCATTTTTTCTTATCTTCGCAATCATAGGTTTGTAATACGTGCATAGCCATGGATAGTCTCCTGTGCTTGCTTCATGTACAAGGTCTTCTTTCTTGGTTGTTGTGATATTGTCTGGACGTGGTATTGCTGATGATGAAAGCAGCCTTACGTTAACAAAGTTTGGACAATGAATCTTTTGGTTAAATATCAGGGTTGGACCTTCCAGTATGCTTTAGGACCAACCATCTCCGAATTGGTAGAAGACCAATGTTGACGTCTAAGCCCAGACTTCACAAATCCGGAGCTATAACCCTGGTGCTACATTGTAAACAATTCAGCTTGTCAATTAGCTAAATAGTAGCTGGGATTCGCCAGGTCTCCAGCACCCTTTTCACGGTGACACTCTGCCACAACATCAATATCAATAACATCACAAACACGGGCATTGACACCAAATGGAGCCTTTAATGTTGCTCAGAAGTCCAGATATTGGGCGAAGTATATATTAAAAAGGGCGACCATTTTGAAATTCAAGATGGCTACCGGAAGGAAACAATCTGTGCCTTTTCAGATGTAATATTTTTTTTTTCAGTTTCAGTTTATTTACCAGAATGACATTATGTTAAGCAATAAAGTATAATATACATTGGCAGGTTGACCGAAATGAGCAAGCTCGTAAGGATGGCCACCATATCACAGCGACAAACATTGAAAACATGACGATAGCAGGTGCTAGACAAACAGGACGAGAAAAGTGTATAGAATGTTGGCATATTCATGATACAATTCGTATATAATTTACAATGAGAGACATATTTGTGTTCCTTGACATCACAAACATGGATATTGCCACCAAATGGAGCCTTTTATGTTGCTCAGAAATTCAGATATTGGGCGAAGTTCAAGATGTCTACCCGAAGGAAACAATCTTTGCCTTTTCAGATGTAATATTTGTGTTCCTTGACATCACAAACATGGGTATTGCCCCCAACTTGAGCCTTCAATATTGCCCAGAAGTCCAGATAGAGCAAAATGTTGAAAATGGCAGCCATTTTGAAATTCAAGATGTCCGCCTAAAGGAAACAATCTGCGACTTTCTGAATGTGATATTTGAGTTCCTTGACATCAACAACATGGGTATTGCCACCAATTTGAACCTTCTATGTTGCTCAGAAGTCCAGATATAGGGCAAAATATGTTGAAAATGGCAGACATTTTGAAATCCAAGATGGCCGCCAAACGGAAGGGATAAAAAATCGGAACAATTTGATTTGGTTCCTGGGACCATTATCTACAATTTAAGCCAAAAATTCAATTGTAGCAAAAAAAGCCAACAAAACACACTGTCCCCAAAACTATTACAGTGATAAGTTTAAACGTTAAAACTTTTCATTGCAATATGAAATTTATAAGCAAAAAATGAACAAAATTACAGTAATGGCTTATAAAAATATTTTTTCGGAACATTTCAAAATAGTCATGTGAATGAAAATAACTGTTAAGACAGCTGTTAGTGTGTTCGAAAAGTTAAAAACAAATTTTAAATCAGTGCATCATTAACACAAGTCTTCTTTTTGTATTAAATAAGTTTGAACTCATGCATCACCATGGTAAATATATTTTCTACATGTTCTGATCATAGATATAGATTAATGTAAGGGAGAGATCGGATGGCCATCAAGGTTATACACCATAACCTGGCTGCCGTAAGGAGCAAAAATCTTGGGTTGGACTTAAAACGTTCTCGCAAGTGCTTTAAAATGTTGAAAATGCACTAGTATATTCAGAAAGTGATGAAATTTAATGATTGAACATGGCGACTGGTATTTTTCTAAACTAGTGGCATTTGGCCAGTGACTTGAAGCAATTACTCCCGGTTCATCAATTTCACATCGATTGCAAATTACTAGCTTGGCGACTATAGAGAATCTTGGGTTACGGTCTGACATCGTGCGAGTTTGGTGATCGGAACTAAAAAAAAAATTTTGGTATCATATGCGGCAAAATGTGGGTTATGTGGTGGATTTTTAGCTTGTCTTTGGGGTGATGTTGTTGTATTTCCTCTTGAGAGGTTAAATTGTGAAGAAAACATGCTCAAAGTTGCATTTTTCCCAGAGACTACTGGTATAAGTGAGTAGTGGTGTGTAACCTCAAGGGTCGACGAACTCACTGGCGGACGCTTAAATGTCGCCCAAGCACATTATACGTAAACCTTACACCATGGAAAATGTCATTTTTCGTTATTCGCAAGTCGGGACCCGTCGCCAAGATCGGGCACGATGTTTTTGCAGATTTTCAAAACGGCTTCAAAAATATCGTGGGCCTAAGGGGCCTATGTCCTGGTCCCGGACAAGTGGGGACGTGTTTACAGGAGTAGTGCGCAGTTCTAATTATTTTTTTACTATGCGAACATTGCCTCGGACGGTGCGAAATAGCGTTCCGCCAACTGCTCAACTTCTATTCGGTAACCAGGCGAAAAAAGCTGTGGTGCCATTAGTTAAAAAAAAAAATACCCGCTTATTTCATTGTCTGGCAATCGTTAATAAGGCTCCATCAACAATCTTTGTTTCGTACAGGAGAATGATTTTGAATAGACAGGCGTAAGGTGGCGTAGGCGAAATACGTATGTTTACGCCGTTTCAGTTAACTGTTACATTAAGTTCCGGACAAGCAAACAATTCATGTAGGTAAAACCTGAAGTTTTCAGGGCACTAAAAGTCTATGTCCATTACATTGAATCCGCCCTACTTGGGTCCCCATACATGCAACCTTAATCCACCTTGAAACCTATACGTACCCTTATTCCACTGTAAACACACACACACACCCACCCTTAATCGTCATGGCCACTATACAATACACCTTACTTCTACATGATCAACCTACTGCATCCGTAATCCAAATCACATAGACCCTTGATCTCAATGCGCCTATGTACCCTAAATTCACCAGGCAATAAATCACGCACCCTTAATAATCCACATGGCCAACGCACACTTCTGTACCAGCATTTTAACGGCCCTTTATATTTCATATTTTGCGGGTGTCGATGCACAATAACATTATGCATAAGAAGTACGCATCCTGATACATTCACGAAAGATGTAGAAAGTTAAAGCATTTATTGGCTTAATCTATCGGCAACATATATATGAAATTATGGTGCTCTAAATACGAGTACCATATGGTTTTCATCGCATTGGAGTATCCTTGCGAAAAATCCATATGATTCAGCTGCTCTTTATTCCCAGTGCTAATTTACAACGCCGCCCGCATACCCGTTACAGAGCCAGCGAAATCTATCACCTGCTTCTGTTTTCGGTTCTTGCGTGCGTCGTTGTATATATAGCACCTGGGGGAATAAAGATGGTCTTCCTGAATTGTTGTACATCGTGCTTTGTCGGCATAACGGGTTTTTTTTTTTCTTTCCTTTAAGCATTACTTATGCATCTGCACCCGCATAAAAACCTGAAGTCTAAAGGTCGTTACTATGTCACAGTATAATGTAGTCCACTTGGAATATCGCACTAAATAAATTTGTGCAAATATTTTCATAAACACTTTTTTTAAATCGCACTGTATGATGATAATTATGATGAGAATCATATCATCGTCGCATCGTCGTCGTCATTGCCCCGGGCGTCATTGTCGCCATCGCCATCGTCAAAAAGCGTACACACATGAAACAAGAGTAAAATCGGCACTGTGTATCTTTAATTTTTACCGTTTATTTATTTTTTTTTTCAGTGTCCAGTTGAGGAGTTCTGTGCACCTAATTTGGTTCTCGAAAAGTGTCATTTTTAGGTACTACCGGCCATCTTTATCTTGGGTGCAATATTAGCTGTTTTCGCTGAAACGATACCACATCTTTTAATCACAGTTGCCGTCATACCTGGTTTGTATTCTATACCAATATGTACTTTTACATGATAGAAATCTTTACATTAGTGTAAAATTCAGAATTTTCACATTTTTAGGGACACCTGTTATTTTGAAATCTCTCGTTGCACCTTTAAGATGCCTTGTGTCTATGTCATGTCGCATCGGGATATCATTATTACGTTATACTCACAGAGCTTCACCTCGGTAAAAAAAAATGTGGTATACAACTGTTATTTTTTTATTTGTAGAGGTACACCCCTGCAATGTCTTATTATAAATACTGACGAATTAACACGGTGTACTAAGTTTGAAGAAGTCTGGCAGGTAAGTCGCTAATATTTGGCCCTTCGCTTATGAGCATCATGGTAAATATTTGTTAACACACGTTTCACCATAAAAGTATGAACACAACTTTCAAACCCATCTTCTATTGACTGCCTGACCCTCCCAGGCAAATCCCTCTCAGTTTACTTTCGTATTCCTGTATTTAAGCTTGAAATGCTACTATGTGAAAAAAGAGGGAATCTGTAAATAGATTACTGTATTAGAATTCAATTGAATTTTAAATTTTGAAGTAAAAAGTATTAGAACAATTTAACCAGCTCAAACTACCTAAATCCAAGGCACTATAATCTTATCCCTAATTTAGTAAACTAAAGTGCAGGTCTGACGCTATCACAGTACAATTATTTAAATATTTTTGTAAGCTAATGTAAACGTCCATGCATACTTCACGAATACAAAAAAATAATTAAAATATTCCCGCAATTATGGTTCTTACACTCTGTAATAAACCAAATCCTTTTGCAATTAAAGAATAGAAAATCCATATCCCCAATACCTGTGTGTATGCCGTCTGCCCCCAAAAATAATAAGTGGACAGAATTTAATAAACAGTAAATAAACTTAAACCCTCGTCTTACCAAAAGCCGTTTCTGTAACACGCGGCTTACAAGGTGGGGGGGTGCACTCTAGAGGAAGTCGTTATAAAAGCCCCCGGTGCTTATGATTTTGATACCAGGGGATTAGCTATGGTCCCTCCTCTTTCCGTTGATACCAAAATAAGTACCAACCATACTAGTATGGCGTCACAATGACGTCATCAAGGTCGCGAGTTGGAGAAATTCGCATTTCCACAGAAAATGCGGCGGAAAATCTAATACTAGGGGATCAAGATGAAATATTGAGGGAACCCTACTAAGGATACTAAAAGGTTTAGAAGTGTTTTTGGACAATCGAAGGGTGCTGATCAGAATTATGTAACATGAAAATTGTCAAGTAGGGGGGTGGAAAGTGAGATTTCAGGGGAGGGGAGGAAGACTACCCGATTTTCCTTATTTTTTTTTGAAAAATAATTTTTTTACAAAGGCGATATCAAACCATGCGTACGACTCCACTCCTTGATTTAAAGGTTAAGACGTGTTTCAGGTCAACTTGAGGATGCCTTGATCAAAATTATCGACCAATGACTAATTACCCCATGGGTGGAAAGTGGATTTTAAATGGGAATACCGATTTCTTATTTTGTTAAATTAAAGCCATATCAACTATTGCGGCAAGATCACCCAATTTGACTTAAAGGTTTAAGAGTTTAGGTCAATTTGAGGGTGCTGATTTCAATGGGAGATCACAATATAAATCACACATTGGTGCGAATAGTGATTTTAAAGGGAATTACCCGATTTCCTTATTTTTTAAAAAAAAATATGCAAATTAATATGCAAATATTATAAAATAACCTTCACTTAAAGGTTTAAGAAGTTTTTTACTTGAATTTGAGGGTGCTATTTGGGAATATACACCATACAAAATCACACCAACATTAAGGGGAGGGAGGAGTTGATTTAAAAGGAAACATACCCGATTTTCCTAGAATTTTGACCAAAAAAAATAGGAATTAGCAAGCGAAACTTACAAATTTGAGAGCACAATGGATATCTCCGGAGGATGCCTTGATTATCATGTTCAAGAATGTTTGCCAAGAAGTGCATTAGCATTAAAGAGCACTCTTCTACTGACAAAATTCGCTCGTTAGAACGAAAAATCAAATATTAAAGGCGGGCCTGACCCATTTAAGCTACCGTATATTAAAAGTTGTAGATGTAGAGATATGGGCCATTAATTCACACCAAGAAAGAAACCATTGTAAAATTTTGCGCCAATATACTCTCAAACAATATAAACAAGCCCACTAGCATATAAATCATTGTTCAACCCAACAAGGGTATTGTGGATTAGTATGGGATACACCAAAGTAAAAAAGAACTAGAATCAGTCTAAAACAGGTGATCGTTTATGACTGGGAGATGATAAAAGGACACGTAGGATCTCAATGAAACAGGAACTAGAAGGGAAACCATTCGAAGTGAGATACGAGTGACCAAAACTTATCGGGGTCGCTTTGTTCGTACCAACGCAGTAAACGGTCATATCCAGTATCAACTGTACCTTCCTACTCGACGCATAAGCCCGCAGCCGCGCGCACGTGGCTGTAAGCCGCTAGAACTAACACGAGGAGCTTGTCTGCTCATTCAGTCCACGGTAAGGGTATTTAGCCGGCGGGACATGTTTTCAGTTTTAGATTATGACCCATACTTTTTCAATTCATGCGGGGACAATGGAATATTAATTATTAAAGAACCCTCTACAGAGTTGATCTAAAAAGGAATTTATTATGGGAATAACAGCCACTTTTTGGAAAAAAATAAAGATTGATAGTCACGGCTTGATTGGTTTATTATTTTGCTTCGGGGGACCCATTCAGGTAAAAATGACGTACGTATCCCTACATTGCAAAAAAAAAAACCGATTATCGTCATCGTACGTCGGTTTTGAATCAGTAGGGAAAAGGTAAATTCTGTACTGTTTGAATAATACACGGTGTCTTTTGGAAAAAAATAATAACACTTTGGCCGAGGGTAATGTAAAGACCTTGATTTAACATAGTCGGATTATATATATCGTCGCCCCCGAAGGAGCCAAACTGACTCTGTACCTGACACGTGACCCTGGTACATGACACGTGACACCAAACATTTCATCTCGTTACCGTTTATAACTGCAATACGGCAAAGAAGCAAGAATTCTGTATCTCTGTTGTGACAGCGTAATCGATCAAGATATTAGACTATATGTGGTTCTGGTAACAGGGAGGGTAGGACACGATCTGCTCGGATTTGGGCAATGAGGATTTCCAAACGGTAATTTGTGAGACTGCTACAGCAACTATGGCAGTTCGTACAGTGACATAAAATCATCTCTAACCTTGTTCAAAAGATCGTAGTATATAATGTAAATTAAGAAAAAATATTGACGTTCACATCAATCATGCCTCTGTTAAATTACCTGTGCATAACTCAAAAAACTCCAGAAAACTCCCCTGCAAAAGTATCTCTATCAAACAGATCCCTTGAACATAGGCGCCATTGGCTACAGAGCTATTCGCGCTGTTAGCCATGGCGCACCGATACACTCTAATCTCAAAACAGCCCTATTATAATATTCTCCCGAAAACAGTCACTCCTGGTTTTTCCCCTTTTGAGTTGAGTAGATACAAATCTCCAATCCCGAATCCGTTTTTGATGTGTGAGCTGAAAACGTGAATTTGTAAGCCCCATAACACATAGGTTACATACCGCTCTCCACCAAGACACGGTTCATGGTTGTACGTATCATAATGACAACGAACTGACCTGTGTGACCTGGGTATCATATATCATACCAAAACCAGGGGGCGTTATTTTCCTTCTAAATACACTGTGAATGAAGCTAACTGACTATGACAAGGAATTGAGATTTACTAGCTCATAGCGATACACTATGTGTTAATATTTATGGTCACCAAAAGTGAGCAATTTCGCTACATTTTCGCTTATAACTTCCAACCAATATCCATAGCCCTAAGATTTCACAACATGATAATAGAAAATAGTAGCTTAATTTTTGACCTTCCGGTCAACTCTGGTTTGGGTTCTGGGGAAAGGCTATTAGCGATCGTACCATGTCCCTTTCACTTGTTAGAGTTGTTAGGGTTGAGGTATTTACTTTTTCTTTCTTTCTGCTCCCACTATTGGCTTCTATGGGATGAGCTTTGATTTTCCTAAAAGAATTTATGTTTTTAATCAGTTTGCCAGCAGAAGATGTATGTGTTTTTAATCATACTTTATAGCTATTGAGCATATATTCAAATATGTCTCTATTCTTTTAAATATAATTAGCAGAGTTTGTAGAAATTCTAACGTTAACATAGTGCCACTGACGAAGGAATGAAATATTCCAGAAATGTGTCTTGCTACTTGTGTGCTTAGCATCTACAATAGTTTGGGTATCTGTAGTATAATTTTAATGCCATGTAGATATGGAGAACATGTGTTGTAAGAAACCTTTTTTACCAAACGGCAAAAGGTTTGGAAATAAATGTTCCATATATTCTAAATATACATGTTCCCGCATCATTTGGGAACAGTTTTCTAACCTTGAATACGAGGACATTCTAGAAAGCAGCGCCCTCATTTTTTTTTCAAAACCGGGTTTCTGCATATTTGAATGCTTACCAAATATCAATTTCAAAATTAAAAAAAAGTGAAATTATGAATATCCTAATACGAAGTCTTTATGTCAATAAAAATGATTTAAGTATTTTGTGTCGTTCACGACAGAAAATCAAGCATGCTTCTCCATAGTATAGGCGATTAGAGAAGCAGGCAAGTTCAAAACAGGTTTGCAGTTTTTCCTTTGACTTGTTTGTAGGTGGTGGTCTACAATCGATCCCGTGCATTTGAGAGAACTTCGTATCTTTCCACAAAACCTCCTCCTGCCACTTGAATATTTTTTGCCTGCCTAGAGGTCCGACAAAACATTCTTCCATGCCATTCCTATACTAATGTTACAGGTTGTTGCACATCACTATTTAATTAACCCTGTTACCTGATGCACATTCACGTGACCAACTCATATGGATTTAATTTCATGGCGATCCCGCATCTATTAATAGCTGAACATTGTGGCAATTCGTTCTAAACATCCCATCCGATTCGGCGTTCAAACGAAGTTGAAAAACGTAATATATCAGACAGTCTTAGTTGCTGAATGGGAGACAAGTCATCTCATTGTTTGGAAAGTGTATTGAAATCTGCTGGTCAGTTTCTGCAACCCAACTGACCACTACACGGTGGCTCTGCCCTTCAGGGCACGTCGTTTTCCTTCCCACACTTTTTAGGGAATAAGATAATTCTGATATTGGAATTCTTCTTCTTACGTGTCCGCAAGTCATTAGTAATGGCGTGTGGTGGTTTCCGGATTTATTACCTGAGTTAACTTATCGGTCCGCGTGTATCCTGGATACGAGCCTCCTAACATGGCCCACTTGGACATCAGATATCGATTTGACGCATTAATGCCTTGTAGTCATTTTGCAAGAAATACAAATTTATATTAGCCCAGTCTACTACAATTATATTGCTTCATACATAAAAGCGGACCTATACGCCTACAAAGTTATTATAATAACACCACTTAGACCAAGCATAGTACAGTAGGCCTATGCTTCGTTCGTATATCTGTTCCAGAAAAGGACACTAAAGGTAAAAAAGAAGCAATATTGTACTCTGAATAGGGAACAGGTTATCTATGTGAAACACTCACAAAGACTTCTTAAAAAATATCACACAATTTAAATATCCCAGTGAGTAACCATTATTCTATTTTTTTTCCGTTTTACAATTGCACCCTAGAATGTCATTGCGTTAGGCCTTAAAACGCCTCAAGTGGGTCTTTTCCTGGATTCAGGTTTCCTTCAGGTACCTGTCAAATTTCCTTTAAACTATTTTTAACTCATTAAGTGCAAACACTTTTTTAAATAAATTTTACAAAGTTGTCACCATCCATGTGTAAAGTTTAAAGGTGCAAATAATCACCCACGTGGTGCTTTACTTGGCTTACTCTTAATTTCGGGTAGTACCCCCTTAATCATTTAACGTTAGAGGCTTTTATATCCATTTTAATTTAAAAAATCAAAAAATAATTTTACATTATGGCCCTACCTTTTATGTAGCGTTGAATTTTTTTTGCATACTTGTTATCGTATTCAAAAAGGGTAGTGTCCCTTTTAAGAAACAAGAATTTCATTTCATTCATATCACCACTGCAACAACTTTTTCACTTTTGACATGCAGAGATTTGAACTCAGAGCACCCTCTAATTGACCTAACCCACACCTCTCGGGTCTTTTGTTGTGTATACCCTTTATTTTTAATAAATCAGGCGTTATGTCCCTTTAAAAACAATAATTTCAGCCACTTTCCACCCACTTATCAATTTTTGCATGCACAAATTTGAAACTCCGCACCCTCGAATTTACCTAAAACACCTCTCAGATTTTTAGTGTATCTTGAGTAGGGGTCAACCTTATTTTGAGCCTTTTAGCCTTGATGGATCCCCTATAAATGTTGGAATAAAAGTTAGGAATATCGATTTTCGAGGGCGGTTTTCAGCTCTAAAATGATGGCAAAATATGACTAGATTAAATAAACACAGAGTTTTAGAGAGCCATCCTTTGATAATATTTTCAAAAATGCACCATACACTATCCTTGGGTGGTCTACACACGTTTTTTGTTCGCTAATATGCCCAGAAAGGATAGAGAATGATACCTAGACATTACAAGTCTTTTTTTAGAATGTACCACATGACCCCTCCCCCCACTACGGGATCACTACCGTAACGACCACTTTCGTCTCGCATCGCGAAATCTTTTATACTGTCCTATCACTACAAAACATCGCCTAAAATTACTATTGCAGATGCCTCATGCATAAACGTAACAATTACGAATTACATCACAGTCTTAACGTTGTCCAAATGAAAGTACAACTCACCCACATCATACTGCTGAACTTAGTTTATCCATTTTCAGCCTCGTTTAATTACATAATGGAAATTTCGAGCTATTTCAGTAGACTCCTATCAACCTCTTTAAATCAATGAATAAACAAACCTATCTTCTCAGAATCGCATACATATGGGAAACCCATCCTGCTCTTTTAGTGGTGTAAAATCTCTCCTGGGCCGTGAAACCCTCATCTTTAACGCTTGAAGGTCAAATGCCAAACCACATATGTCGAAAGTGGGCCCATTCTAAAACCCTCTAAGTCATTTGGTCAAGCGCGTTCTATTTTAGAATTTCAACCAAATATATAGTAATCATGGAATTTATTTCAGTCAGAATCTGGAAGTCAATACTCATCTAAATATATTTAAAGGAAAACACTTCTTGTCCAGGCATTACAGCAATTATTCAGTTTTTGGTGTCTTCCAAAATGCGACAGATGAGGTTTTGTCATGTTATCGGTTTTACTACATGTGAGGTTTGCTCTCAAAGGTCAAATGCACCTATCCCGCCCATCGTACGATATCTAAAGGATTTTTTTTGTTAAAATTACATAGCTTCAACGTTACATACATAAATAATACGGGGAATTTTAACGCGAATGCGATAACGCGATATTATAACATCTATGTAACAGGTTGTTTGTCTAACATAGCTTTAAATATCAGTTTGAAAAACATTTTAAAGATCACTCCTTTTTTGTTTTATCCGAATTGGGATTATCTTTAGTATTCACTCCTACTGTGGTGCTGTTTTGCATTCTGACTAGCTTTCTTTCCAAAGTGGTATGTGGTTCGCTCTAGCTCGGTTTTGGTGGATCAGTGTCGGTAGAATGGTAATCCACGAGTCACACAACTTTTTCTTGAGGTTTGTTAAGCTTAATTATAATCGGGAAATATTTTTCCTTGAAACTGAACATGCTAGAAGTACGCACCGAATGACGGCGGAATAAACAAAACCAAACAAACGGATTTAAATTCGTACATTAAACAGTAAATAAAATTGTTTTTCATGTGCATATAGGGATTACACTTTAACCACGTGTGCACAATTTTACTCAACACTGACTTTGCAAAAGATACACCAGGCATCTTAAGATGTTGTGGGAAGCAATATAGTTTTCCGTATGACGGTGAGATATAGGAACGTGAAAAGCTGTCAATAGTAGATGTATTGATAGCCTGTCGTAGCTATGTATCGAAATAGTATTATCGCTTTCATTCTGTAAAGCTTATGTAGGGTTAAAAGTAATTTACTCTCACATTATTCCTCTCTAGTGTGAGGGATAAGAGTTTTGATTTATAACCTGTAACCTCTTTAACGTGGGAGGTATGATTAATACCCTTGGGAAATCGATAGGCTTTGTGCATAATTACAGCTAATTACATGATTAATCTGTATTTTTCACATTTATTTTATAATTTTTTACATTCTTTTTCTAGAAAGTCTTCGGACCATTCAACATTAACATTTCTGTGTATATCTCGGATCTGCATCTTTGCGTATATGAAGGATAAAAATACGATGATATATTTGTGGCCAAAAAATTTGTGTATTTTCAGCTCGGACATTATGACTCATGTGTTTAACAAAAATGGCGAATTTTCAATGCAAAATACCTGTACAATGCTTCATGAACGCCATGCCACGCGCAGACGACACACACCCCCGATTTGAGTTGAGTCGATTTGGTGTCGGTCTTCTCCTCTTTTGCATTTTCAATTCCAACAATATAGCGATCAATGTTGGTTGGATAGGTTCCTTGTCCTTGTAGATTGCTAAAATTGAATTTCCGGCTTCCAAAGTGTGAACAGAAATATGAAAAAATCGCGTTTTTTACGAACCGTCCCCAGAGAATATTTTAAAGCTAACGAGTGAAATCTCTCCGCGCAACGGTCAGTGTAGGCACCAAACGCGGCAAGGTAGAATTGGTCAAAATCTTGGACTTGGCACAACACTTCGTACTGAATGGATAGGTTTGAATTGGCGTTTTCTTTCTTTTTGCAGTTTGCACACGAGTTCGCTACTAATTTTGAAGACCTGTCAAGTTCCTTGCGGTACAACTGCCTCTATGGTTTAAATCAGTTTTCAGATGGCCAGAGGATTCCTGACAACATGTTTTTACTGGGTTAACTGAGTTTTGTGAAAGAACAATCTAGTCGCAGTTGAAATGACTGGTTTTTTGGCTCAAATTTAAAGTCACGCTACCAGATTTCATGAATTATAATTGGTATTCCAATCTGGCTACTTCTAGCCCAGGGTCCCGGGCACCGTGTTAAATTAAATTATTTTAATTTTGTATTTTTGTTCTTTTTTGTAAAAATAATTAACCCTCGTCTACTGAGCCATTTGTGTAACAAAACCCGAAAGGGGGGAGGGCGGGGTGGTTACCACCCCCCTGTGATTTTCGATTCCGTAAATTTGGTCCAAAGGATAGCTTAGCGTTTCTTCTTTCCATGGTACCAAAATAAGTATAATCCCCATTTATGCCGTGTCACCAGATAGTCATATGTTGAGGAAAGTACGAAATACTGAATATAGGGTGGAATGGAAAATTGCTATTTCGCAAATTTTAGCGACTCAAAAACCCTATTATAGCCCTTATAAAATGAATTTCTTTATATAAAACTAGTTCATTTCCCCATTCAAGTAGAGTCAAAAACCGCATGAAAATCTGATTTCCTCACCTTTTTGGCGAAAAAAATTGAATTTTTCACTGGGTGTCTATGGACATGGCAGTTTGCTTGACATGCGAACTTTATGACTCATTGTGACGTAAGCTAGGCATGTTGGTACGCATTTTGGTATCAAAGAAGAGGAGAACCATAGCTCTCTATGTACCACAATCAAGTGTATGTGATGTTCCTGTGTTTTGTTAGGCATGTTGGTACTTCTCTTCCGGAGGGGGGGTGGTTACCCCCCCCTATCGATCACTTGGGATCACCCTGTATCTTAATACTATACCCCGGGGGAATTGTTTGTTTGGATTTAAAAGGAGCACGGAACATGTCAATGACACTTACATTAAATAATTTGGCACAAAAAAAAGGGGTGGTTTTAGAAAGCTGGGGAAAAACCTGAAGGGGAGGGGGTGGTAACACCCCCCCCCTTCGGTAGGACGAGGGTTTTATAATGCTAGCGGGCAAGACAATGGCTTACCCTGAATCAAAGACATGAATCTTCAGTAGCTTGCGGCACAGAAGCCAACAGCTCTAGGCCTAAGTAACCTAAATCGTCCATTTTTACATTATGCCACAAGTTTCCTCAACATCTTAATATAAGTGCGTTTGTATCATTGGCTACCTGCACTGATTCGCCGCCTCGTCCCTCGACTCACTAAAAAAGGAGATTTTTTAATTATCTGAACGTTGGCCTAGTTTAATAGTGTGTCTAATCATACGTGAAGTTCGATCTACTCTTGCAGAAATTCGTTAATTTGTATTTTCTCATAACATCAAAAACGCACTGTCAGAATCAACTGACATTTTGGAAAATAACCTTTTCCGTTCAATTTGGTGAAACATAAACAAAAAAACCGATGGGGGGTGCTAGAATCAAGAACTACACCTTTAACTTACGCACTTGCCTATGT